>JBBKCR010000027.1:6902433-6914945 GCA_037577295.1 Ladigesia roloffi | reverse complement strand
ATGAGGGGCCGTGTGGGACATTATTCTGAATTTCCATGCACATACATATATGAAACACACTCACACACACTACTGAATGATTATGCATCCACATACATTACTAAAACCGCTTACACACACTTAGTGAAATGCGCTCATACACACATGAAACGGGACTCACTCACACACTATAGTAAAAACCTCTCACACATACAAGCGATACGCTCCTACACACACAACTGAAACTCTTTTACACACAACTGAAAACCTCTCACACACACTAGTGAAACCTCTCACGCACAGTAGTAAAATGCATTCATACGTACTAGTGAAATGGGACACACTCACACACTATAGTCAAAACCTCACACACATACAAGTGGAAATCTTCTACACACACAATTGAAACTCTCTCACACACTCTAGTGAAATCTCTCACACACACTAATGAAATCTCTCACACACACTAGTGCAAATTCACTTTTGTGAAATTAATTTCCAGTTAAATGAACCACCTTCCGTTTCAAGTGAATTTGCACTAGTGTGTGTGAGAGAGTTTCAGTTGTGTGTGCAGGAGCTTTTCGCTTGTATGTGTGTGAGAGTTTCAATTGTGTGTGTAGAAGATTTTCACTGTGTGAGGTTTTGACTATAGTGTGTGAGTGTGTCCCGTTTCACTAGTACGTATGAATGCATTTTACTACTGTGCGTGAGAGAGTTTCAGTTGTGTGTGTAGGAGCTTTTCGCTTGTATGTGTGTGAGGTTTTCACTATAATGTGTGAGTGAGTCCCGTTTCATGTGTGTATGAGCGCATTTCACTAGTGTGTTTAAGTGCTTTCACTTGTTTGTATGAGAACATTTCAGTAATGTATGTGGATGCATAATGTTTCAGTAGTGTGTGTGTGTGTGTTTCATATATGTATGTGCATAGAAATTCAGAATAATGTCCCACACGGCCCCTCATAGGTTTATTTCCTTTGATGTTTATTTGAGAATTTCTCCTCCTTGTAGCACTTGTGTATTTAAACCCAGGCTTTGTGTATGAAAACAAAAATTACAAAAAAAAGTGAAAGATTCTACAAATAAACCTGGCTGTGCTTATGTTGTTTATTCCTGGACTCTTGCACTGCAGTGTTTACCCACATTTTCCACCCTTTTTTCTTTTGTCTCTTTAGATTTGGTCTTAGTTGTGGGTTGAAAGTATTTTGAAGCGTTTTCTGGAATGAAAGGAATTAGCTTTGTGGAAATAAAAAGTTTAGCTGACAGTGTACAGAAAGCGTTCTGTCTCCTGAAAAAAGATAAAGCAGTTATTTCTGGCTTGTTTGATCAGGGTTTCAAAAGATGTGAAGAAATAGGCAAAGAATAATAACCATGAATCACAGTCTAAAAATGCAAGCCATCCCCATAAAGTGGGGAACATAAATGACCTCTCTTTTCTCCTATGGAGCGACGGTGAAATAACGACGCACTTGTTCGGATCCTAGGAAACATCACTTCTTGTTAGTCTGTTTTTGACAAGTCTGAGCGAAAGCATCGAGTGTCTGGGGTAGACATTTCTGTTGAGCTCTTTTAAAGACGGACTTGCTTGTTTCTTATATTCCAATGGAGTTTGGAGGCTGTGAGAAAATCTTTGAAATATTGAATGTTGACAGTGCTATTTTTCTTATTCTAGTCTACACACATGATCGATGCCTGTCTGCTCACACAAGTGTTCAGTCCAGTCTCTTATTCATTCATTTGTCAAGTTGAATCTATATTGTTAGTTTCTTGTTAAATTGAAGGATAACTACAACACCTGGCATTCTACTGTGATTGATTAAAAAGTGACACAAATTGTGATGTTGATTAGCTTTCCAATATTAAGTTAGCATAGGGCATGCACAGATCTGACTAAATCATCCAGTACACACTATGGAATTAAGATCTGGAGGCTTCAAGACAACACTATGAACTCTTTAATGTTCCTCAAACCATACCTGAATACTTACCAGTGAGTCAGGGCACATTATACTGATGAAATACCCCACTGTCTTTAGGGGAAACCATAACAATGAAGGGTGTCCTTGGTCTGCAACAATGTTTACGTTGGTGGAACATGAATGCCAGGGTCCAAGGTTTCCCAGCAGAACGTTGCTCAGAGTATTACATCGCCTTCATTAGCTTTCTTTCTTTCCTTAATCAATTCCGGTGCGCACACACCAGGCCACCTGTGTGATGTAAAAGAAAACATGACTCCTCATAGCACTCCAGCTTCTTTCAGGTTCCAGGTCTGATGCTCACAAGCCCATTGTGGGAATGTCTGGCACTGTACAAGGGGTCTTTCTGAACTGACTGTGGCAACACAGCCTCATGTCCAGCAAGCTGGGATGCACTGTGTGTTGGAGATCTGCACAGGAGAGATTTCTCATCTGGACTATAGGGCAAAAAATACCAGACGTTTTAAATGTTATAATATCTTGGCTTATAAAAATTAAATAAGGTACCAAATGTATTTTTTGCAGGAATTGTAACAGGAATTAATTAAACATTAGCTATGTTCCAGATAAGGGTAGATTTGGCTAACCAGTCATCCACGTCCAGCGGGTCTCGCAGGGGTACTGCCCCGTTATAGACCTCTACTATGTGTTTTGACACCTTTCTATCACTGCCAGCATTAATGCCTTGCTGCAGCAGCTCTTCTGTGGGATATCAATGAGCCTCTTGCCATCCTTTTTAGCAAGGCTTTTGGTGGACCCTGAGCTCAAGGGCACCCCTACAACACCTTCTGGTTCGAAGATGTTCTAGCTAGCTCAATTTGGCCTTTGTCAGTGTAGCTCAGATCCTTACACTTGTCCATTTTTTGTGCTTCCTCATCAACTTCAAGAACGGACTGTTCTCTTGCGGTATAATATATTCACCTTTTGACAGGTGCCATTGTAACGAGACCTTAGAAATAAAAAAAGGGTTTTCTCATTTGCCTGAAAAGAATTTTGGAAGGCTTGTCCGACACTTAAAAAGCACTGTGGGCAGCATGAATAAGTAAGATACAGGGTTTTAACTGCTACTACTCTTTTTCAGCTGTACTGCAGGCTCTTGTCATTTTTTCATAGACAGCAGGATATCATACGGAATCAGAAACCAAGTCTGTCTTTTCGCCATACTGTTCAACATATTTAGGTGGATTAGTGATGGATTAGGCTTACAGTTTGTTAGTGTATAAGCCTCCATTACTTCATAATGTAAATGTGAATTTTTGTGTCAGGTTATATCATTCTAAACAGGACTCAAATCAAATGCATCAAAAATAACAAACTTGTCAAACCAGGTTTAGCTCCTGGTGAGAGTAACCTTAGACCTGAGTTGAGTTTTCCCTCAACATTTGCCTGCAAAAGCAGCCTATACATGAGAGAGATGCGTCACTATAACTGGCCATGGAGAAATATGAGAATCTGGCATTTTCATTCAGATTTTTACTGAATAATAAGATGAGCGCCTAATAACATTTCTGTAGTGGGTTTGTAGAAAAATGTGAACAGTAGTGACATCTGGGTAATAAGGAATGTGTATGTGTGAGTGAGCGTGAACAGGTGTGAGAGTTTACAATATTATCTCCTTTGTTTTTTCTGGAACACATTCCGAGTCTTGTAATTGAGTTCCATTTTTTCAGTTCAGAATCCCATTTAAATTCTAATGGCCGTTTTGCTCTGTTCAACAAGATGGAGGGGAAACACTCCCATGAATATTAGACACACACTGCCTGCATAAAGCTCTTATTATTGATTGTTTTAGTCATCGAGGATTCTGATTGCTCTGACAATTGACTTTCTAAAAAAGACCAAGCAGTAAAAATAGACCTAAATGAGAACTAACAGTGTCTACAGAGTTCTAACAGCTCCAGAATAAACCCAGTCTGTTTCTTCATTTGTTCTTTCCTCTTTTTATTATTTCTTATTAGATCTTTCTTTTTTATTTCTGTCTTCCCTTTGTTTTTCTCTTTCACATTTCTGACTTTTTGCCTACTTGTTTTTTTGCCTTTTTTTGTGTTAATCTATATCTTTTTATATAAATGTCTGCCTTTGACTTGGCTTTAATTCTTTATGTCTGTCTGTATGTCTTTCTTCCTTTCTTTCTCTGTCTCTCTCTTTTGAATCTTCCCCTTCAAATTAGATCTTTCTTTCTCCACCCCTCTTTTATTTTATCTTTATTTTCTTTGGTTTCTTACTTTTTGTCTTCTCTATTTCCCTTACTATAACCTTTCTTTCTTTCTTTCTCTCTCTCTCTCTCTCCCTCTCTCTCTCTCTCTCCCTCGTTCTCCCTCTCTCGTGCTCTCTCTCTTGCTCTCTCTCGTGCTCTCTGTGTCTCTCTCGCTCTCTCTCTTTCCTCCATCATTCTTTGTCTCTTTATAGATGTACGGCAGGTCAAAGCTGTAAACAGCCCTAGCGCTCCTGTGTCCCTGTCATTCCGGGAGGGGAGGAGGGGGGTATGTGCGCTGGTAGTGAAGAGAGAGAGGGAGCAAGGGAGAATTTAAGGGAGGGCGGACGATATGCTGGTGCAGAAAGGGCACAGCACAATTGCCTTTGACAGTTTTAACAGCCCTATAAATACAAAAAAACACACACAGTCTTACACTGCGCAGACACACTCCCTTGCATGCCTGAATATCTATCGCTCATGTAGTATTGACACATAACACACATCTCCCAGTGTGACACGCACACACACACACACACACACCCCTGTTCCTGTGATGAATGGCGGATGCTGAGGCCTTGAGAGAGGGAAGATGGATGGATATTGAGGTGAAAAAGGGGAGGGGTAGACTGATAGAAAGTGACACAGAGACCGAGCGAGCGAGGCGGACAAGACAGCTAGGAAAAGAGAGAGGGACAGCGATATATGGAGAGAGATGGGAGGGGGGGTGAGTGTGTGTGCGGGGAGAGTGTGTTGGGCTGCATTGAGCCCTGCCGATGCTTAATAAATATCAATGAGGTTTAGTCATTATTGGATCAATTTGGACTTCTTGGGTCTTGCTTATGCACTTGTCAGCCTTCAGCGCAAGGCTATTGTTTTCGCCAAGAAGTGAGAAAATGACTGAACCCTCCTGAACCCTCAGTGTTAATGAGACACGGGGATGCTTTCTGCTCCATGGCAACCACTTTTTCACATTCGCTTTTTCAAGGGAAGAAACGAGAAAAAAGTCCAGTAACATTATGTAAATTGCTCCATGCTATAAAACGATTATCACCCCTGATTTAGCAACACGGCGCTGTTGGCATTTCTGATTGTTACAGCTAAAGCTAAAGCACTGCGTTCGCAAACTGGAATCTTATGCGCAGCCCACCTATCAGAATTATTAACAGCTGGCCTGCTGCTCGGTTGGCTGTGGTGGAATCAGATCTTCACAGTCTTTAGAAGCTGAATGAAATAATCTGATGTAGAAGAGACGTGTTGTTTGGCAGCCAGTAATGGAAGTCTGTGTGCACGAGTTATCATTATCAAAAATCTCAAGAGACAGCTGGTGACCAGAAAACCATGGGTTTGAATCCCAAGACTGATAGTGGCACCACTGAAGTACCCTTGAGTAAGATACTGACACCACACATACTGCTGATTGGGTTCTGTGCTTCTGGCTGCCCGCTGCTTCACTTGGGGAATTGAAAAGTGTGCTATGGGGTGTTCACCTGTGACATAATGTTCACTTTATAGTATTTACACTTTACATGGTCAACAGGTCAATCAGTAATATCAAATGAACGTTCTCGTGGGATTTCTGGCTCTGCGTAACACAGAAAAATCCATTGACAGCATAAAAATGCATTCAAAGTAAAATTGAAAGAGAATTTTTCCAATTCTTTTCTGTCACTGTTAGTTTTCTCTATTTCCACACATGCTTTTTGTGCTGTGTAGTTTATCCGTAACCTCACTGTCTGCTGGGAGAGCGGCAGTCAAACACGATTAAGAGAAATCCTCATCATGACAGAGTAAGCAGCTCCCTTTACACCATGGTAATACATTTATATGTGGTGTTAACATCATAGTAACTTAAATAAAGGTATGAGGTCTTGTGTGACTCCACTACTGAATATTAACTGAAGAACTTTGAAAGCAGCGAGGTTTTAACAGCTGTTTTTACTGCACTAAAATGGGACTTGTTGCAGCCAGCTACGTACGTTATTTTACTGTATATGTAGCAGTTGCTTTTTTGCCAGAATACTAAATATGACGTATCTGAATGTTTTTTGGATTGTCCTCTTTGGATGCTTTGTAGAAGCCTGGCTTGTCTTAATTACTGTTCAACTGAAGGCCTATTACATTTGAAAGTTGAAGATTCTGTTATACCTTAACCCAAATATTAGGTCTAATCTGAATCCCACACCAAAACCTGATGCTGAGTTTCCCCTAGGTATTTCAAGGTATCTGTAGGAGACCATCAAAATAAACTCTCTATTAAAGGACCATAATGTTTTGTGTAAAAAAAAGGGAAATTCCTTAAAAGAAGCCAATGATGAAGTGAGAAAAATGAACACATTTAATAGTAATATTTATTTTATGAACATTTTGCCATAATACATTGAGATTTTAGTTCATTTTTTAACATAATTTCTTTTTTTGGCTTCACATGTTTTTCCTGCTTCTATGGGTTTATGTATATTTACAGCCTTCTGTCCTGAATGTGAGTAAACAGGGAAATAATTTTAAGCTTAGCGGTCACTCACGGTTTTGCCTCATTACCTGGTCAATTTAACTATCTTTGATACAATTTATAGTCATACATTTTTATTGGATTTTTGCTGTTATCTTTACATCTATGAGCAGTTTTGGGAGTAACGTGTTACAAAAGTAACTAAGTACTGTAATGTATTGCTTTTTGTTGTAACACGGTAATGTAAGGCATTACAGAACAAAATTTGGTAATGGTTTACTTGGTACAAATGTCAGTAACACACGTTAAAATAAATTTTTTAACCTGAAAGAAGTTTTATTCTCCTTCATATATATTCACCAAAATCACCACAAGATCAGCAGAGTAGAACCGTCTGTTCAAAATGTTTCACTTCTTGTAGTCAGACAGAGAGAAGAGTAGGGTGACCGCCTCTTTTTTCCAGACATGTCCTGATTTTGAGACCTGTGTCCAACATCCGGCTGGAATTTTTTAATCTTTCGAGATATTGAGCTGCCTGAACATTAGTCACATTATGGGCATCTCTCACAACCTGAAAGTCCAGAACGAACTGCATACAGCCAAGATGCGCTTTAAACATTTAACATGCCGAGCTGATAAAAAAAGTCGCGCTTAGGCGTCCTCTTATTCACAATCCCAAATCTGCTCACCCTAGAGACGAGTGAACCTGCAACTGATTTTACATTGGATATTGCTGTCACCTTCAACTGAATATGTTATTAACTAATTGAGCGTCATGAGCTATATTTACACGGCCAAATCCATATTTCCATTTATTTTGTCGAGAGTAACTTAAAAGTAATGCAATAATACTGTAATGCCTTACATTTTAAATACAGTAATATTGTAATGTATCACATTTTTTTTGGTCATCAGTATTGGCCATTTATCTGGTTTCGGTTGAAGGAACACCACATTTTTGTAGATAAAGCACGAAAATACAAAATATATAAAACTAAAACAGAACTTTTTCAAAACAGTGATGGACTTTTCCATTTATTTTATGTAAAATGTGTAGCTGTTCTGTTTTTTATTGATTTTTTATTGTTTAAAGAAGCTGTTTGATGTTGGATCATGTAATACGCAGTGAGAAATATTTGTAAAGGTGTATTGTAGGATGATTAAATTGCAGTCATCTTCTGCTGAGTGTTGTATTGTTGTCAAACAAAATCAGTCTACACAGCCCTGGTTCTGATTCTTCAAAATCAAATCTGCACGATTTCCTTTCTCTTCCCTCACGTCTGTGTCTTTATTTTTGCACTGCACCTGTAAGGCTAATGCAGCTAATCATGAAAGAAAATTTATGGGTAACAATTAGCACTGAGTGAACTGCGTGTTGTAATCACCACATGCTATCCTCAGTGTAACTAAGTCTATTCAGGAAGACTTATTTATGTGCTTTCTGACCCTTTATCTGTAAAAATGGACAAAAGTATATTCTAAAAACAATTGTAACTTATTTCTGTTTATACATTTGTTCAACAAAAGGATAGATCAGTTCTCCTAGGTGTTTTATCAGATGCATTGAAAATCAGAGTGTGCTTAGCTGGTTGCTTTTATGTGTTAGTTAATTTCAGTATTGCGTATGTGTGTCTGTCTCTCTCTCTTGCTTTTTCTCCCTTTCTTTCTCTATTGATCATTCTCTATCTCTCTATCGCTCATTCTTTTTCTCTCTATTCTTTATTGATATTTCTGTCGCTCCCTTTTATCTCTTTCTCCCTTTCTTTCTATTTTTATCTCTTATTTCTCTCTATCCAAATATGTCTCTTTTTCTCTCTCAATCTCTCTCTCTCTCTCTATTTATCTGTTTCTCTCATTCCCTCTATCCCCATCTCTCTCCAACATCTCTTCAACACCCACACCTTGGTTTAAGTGTTTGTCTGCATACACTTCTTGGATTATGTTGGATCTGTTTATGCAATTATATTTCTGTATTTCTCTACAAATCAGTCATTAAAATATTCTGATCTGGGATTTTTAAATGTAAAATCTGACTGCATTGTTTGTAAATATAAAATATATATAAAATACATATGCATCCTCATTTTGAGACGAATTTGCCAATAGCTCTATTTGTCCTTGAAATAAAAAAAAACAACATTTAAATTCTTCATCTCAAAACGAAAAGGATGTCTCAGACATTAGATATAATTTATAACCATTAAATGTCAGAACTTTCTGTAAGAGAGCTTTGGAGGCATCAAATGCTTCAGATGTCTGGTTCCATTCATCACCACTGTGTAGGTTTTTTCTGGCAATTTCACATGAAATCTCTATAAGGGACCACATCTTTTTTCTGGTTATTGCTGTTGTGATGTGTGGGAGTGTGTCTGTGTAAAGTATGCATGTAACTGTTGTTTTATACACTATTGACAACACAAATATAATACATATAAATAATTAATTTTACCTTGGAAATGTTCAACTTCTCAACTCTCTTGCATTAAAATAGTAATGTTATGTGCATGTGTGACACTGTTTCATCCATCAGAAACTGAATCAGGAGTGAAAACAACACCACACAATACTGCACTCACAACACACATGGATTAATTTCTTATTATTACACAGCTCGCACTGCAACAGTTCATAAAAGAATACCAAACTGTACATTTTACACACACACACGCACACACTCTCTCCATGGCAAACTGTACAATAACTGAACATAAAAAAAATGGTCTCTTTTTTCCCTTGGCTCTATATAAAATAAGAGAAATGTAGGATTTTGGGCGCTTTAAAGCTGTGTGTGTCTTTTACTTATGTGTAGAAGCAGCGTTTTTTGTTGTGTTTTGTTGTCTAATTCCCTTTCTCTGGCAGGCACGAGCAGCGTGTGTGTTTGGTGCAGAGGCCGGAGAGTGTATTAAGAGATCCATGCCATTTGGCTGCGGGTATTTCCCCTGTGACTGCATCCCCTGCTCAGAGAAAAAGAGAGAGATACAGAGTTAATGAAGCGCTACTCATCATCCACAACATGAGAGTGTGTGCGAGTAAGTGAACGAGTGTCCTTGCACCTTTCCCCACTCTGTATATCCTCTCAACACTTGTGGGGGTGATTTATCCTGCTTAAACAAGCCAGTGAAAGGTTTGTGTTTTTATTTCTCGGGCATGTCCCAGGGTTGCAGTCTCTCAAGGTTGGCAGGTCGGCCTTTTATCCACCTTTAACTTTCCCCTCTCTCCGGCCAGCGAAGACTCCATCTCCTCCTCCCAGGACTCATTAAGTGATGAGAGAGCGAGCAGCTTAATAAAAGGATAAATATAACAGAGTGAGAGAGAACAGGAGAGTGGCATGAAGTAACACCAAAGAAACCAAGCAGATCAATTCTGTCCAGACCCTCAATTCTCTATCAAAAAAATCACAGATATTGAAGTCAATGCTGTGCTATGTTGTTTGAACAAAATTAACTTTTCAAACAAAATGTGTGAAATTATATGCGTCAAAATATATATGACGACTGAAATATTTACATGGCCTCTCTTACAATGAAACTAACATTAAAAAAGTAATTTTATGTCAGCCAATCAGATCTTTAGTCTGAATTCTAGGTCAGTCTTAAAGGTAAAGTAACAAAAACAGTGTGTTACATTCTTAAGGATAAAGAGAGGTTGGACATTTTTTGTGTAAAAATAAATTAAACAAAAGAAATGTAGGACATTTGGCCTTTAACCCCATGTCTGCTCTGGACACATGAGCTAGATGTGTACAGAATTAGCGATTAGCATTACTGATGCAATATTTATGTTCCACTGTGTGGTGTATTACCCTCACACTCAGGCATGAGCATCAAAATAAATGATGAATGAGGCAGCCAGTTGCTGATATTTCACACACACACACACACACACACACACACACTCACACACACACACACACACACACACACACACACTGTTGCATACTGATCAGCCACAAGTTAATTAAAACAGGTAAGACATTAAAACAGGTAAATTAAATAACAGTAATTTTCTGGTTACACTGGCACCTGTCAATTCGGTTGGGATATATTGTACAACAAGTAAAAATTCAGTTTCATGTGTTTGAAGCAAGAGAAATAGACAAACAAAAGTATCTGAGTGATTGCAACAATGGCCTAATTGGAATGGCTAGGCAACTGAGTCAGAACATCGCCAAATCGTTAGGTCTTGTGAAGTATATATATATATATATATTTACAGTGGCCAGTTAACACTGGTCCAAAGAAGGACAACAGGTGTACCCCTTCATAGCAGTGATATTCCCTGATGGCGTAGGCCAGTACTGCCTTCAGCAGTGCCCCGAGATCCTAGTCTAGTCAAGTGTCTGTTAAATGTGTTGCATACAATTATCCAGTTCGTGGAGACACACCTCGGAAAGTACCGGATTAGCCCATGCTCCAGTGAATCAGAGCTGTTTTAGCAGTGCAAGAGCAATATTAGTTAGGTGGTTTTAATCTTATGGCTGAAAAAAATTGTAATTGATGCTACTGTGGGAATAAGAGATCATTTCCTGTCAGGTTCTACTTGAACCTGTTTAACTAAATAAAACTACAATTGTATCATTCTACCCCACGCTACGTTATTCCTGTGTTCCTCTAAGTGCTAATGTAATTATTTTTCATGGTTTTCTACAGAGCGCGCTGATGCGGAACAGTGAACTGGATGTGTGGTTTGCTCGTGCTGCACTGTACTGTGTTTTCCTGCCTGAACACATTTCCTTCAGTTCAGCTAACGCTTGGTAATTAGCTAATGATGTGACTCAGCCACAGTGTATGTGCATTACAGAACTGGAAGTCTGGTTTAGACTGTGTGTGTGTGTGTGAGATAGAGAAATGCAGTGGTGCTCAGTGATTAAAATCCCTCTTAAATCCTCCAGTGTCCCACAATCCCTCAGCAAATAGACCAGTAGGTTCCGCTTCAGTAATCACTTAGTCCGCACACACACTGCAGGCACCAGACCAGGGCAATACACACAAAAATAACCAGGGATTTTTCATCCCACCATTACGTCACTGGAGGCTTCCCACTTTAGGCCTCCCCTGGCTCGTGGATTGTGGAATATTGATGGATGTTTGGACAGTTCATTCCAGACAGGGACAGTCAGGGAGTCTTTCTTAAGCCCTGTGATGTGTTTCGCCTCACTTACATCTCAATATCTCCCTTCTTTCTCACACATCTCAATTACCACCAGTTTTTTAAACAGTCTTCCATTGCAAGGTTCTTCAGGGAACCAAATGTGTTTCTTTTATGTCATCTCTCCAAAGAATCCATTTTAGCTCCTCTTTTATGGGTTTAGATCAAAAAAAGTCCAGAGCCATAGGGAATATAGATGTTTCCTTACATGCCCAGAACTATGGGGAAAGATTGCTTTTACTCAAGCAACTTTCAACTTTTCTTTCATTGAATGTACACCAAAGTTGAACCGAGGCTCTTGACTGAAGGGATCTCCATTCCATCTTGCCATTTCAGAAACGTGGGTTGTTGGTTTCAGATTGAGTAATTAGAAGGTCTGCAGCACCACATCTATTAGAAGTGCCACCCACTAAAGCAACATCATTGCACAGACTCAGGATGCTGACAGGTCTGTACCAGTTTGGTTGAGCTAACAGACGTCCATTCTGGCTCAAATTGTGCTGAGATGAAGGACCACCCTGCCCACCCAGAGAGAACAAGGGGAGTTATGTTCTCCTGGACACCTGGTCAGGGATGGGGTGTAGCCAACGATCAGACTCATGATGTTTCATGCTACATGAATCAGTGTGTTCTTCTGTTACTGTGACAGTTACAGCTCAATTTAAGCTCAATTTAGTCATCACAGATTAACAGGGAAGAGACAGTGTCACAGATATCTGAGAGTGTGTATGTATGTGCATATATATATATAATGTGTGTATATATA
>JBBKCR010000027.1:6724339-6734447 GCA_037577295.1 Ladigesia roloffi | reverse complement strand
GTCACCTTCGACTTGGATGCCCTGGGGGTAAGCAAATAAACATCAGATTTTCATTTTAGGGTGAACTGTCCTTTTAATGCTTATCAGATGCAATATATGGACAAAAGAATTGGGTCGTACCTGTTTTTCATGGTTTGAACAGTTACTTCCAATCTAATTGCTTCAGCATATCAAGACAATGGACAACACCATGCTTCCAACTTTGCGGACAAATTCTAGGGAAGAACATTTCCTATATCCAACATGACTGTGCCCCCAGTGCACAAAGCAATCTCCATAAAGATATGGTTGCTTGAGTTTCAGTGTGGAAGAACTTTACTGGCCTGCACAGAGCCTGACCTCGACCCCATTCAGAACTTTTGGGATGAACTGGAACGGAGTTTGTGAACCAGGTCTTCTCGTCCAATATCATTGTCTGACCTCATAAATGCTCTACAGAATGAATGGGCACAAATTCCCACAGACACTCCAAAATCTTGTAGAGTGCCTTCCAAGAAGAGTGGAAGCTGTTCTCAGTTCTTGGTTTTGCTGTGACATTAAGCAGGCTGTCTGATTTCTTTCATGGGGGTTTATCACTTGCTACAGTGCTACGTCTCTCTTCAGCAGAGCCACAGTGTACAAAGAAGGGATATCTGGTGGTCAAGATGTGACAAATAATCTATAATCACTTGCTATGTTGCCCTGTACAGCGGTGTACATGTGTTTACTGATGTAGAAGGAACAGGATTGACTTTGTGCAGATGCCAAGCAAGTTCCTTTTTCATGCTAATATAGTCTTTGATGACGCATGAGAATAAAGACTAGACCTTCATTTAAGGCCATAAGCCAGTCAAAGAAATGGGAAAAATCCTGCCATTATATCTGCTAGCATCCAATGGTGTGTTAGCGCTAATGTGTTTGTATAGGAACATATTTAGGCTCTGGATTAGACATTTGAAGCTAATAGAAATATTCCATGTTTCAATAGCAGCTTGTTAAAGATAAATTTAGTTTACATTGTGTGCTGTTTTGCTGATATAGAGCTTCCACCTATTCTCAAGCAGTCAAGTAGGTCCTTTCATTTCAACCGTCTATACAGTTCATGGTGAAACAAAAATGGTCTACCAAGACCTTGATGCAACATAACATTTCAGGACTATATAATTGTGGACTGGACTTCACAGAGTGCAAATAAAGATTCTGAAACGCCAGAGGAGGAAATGCAATACAATACACAATTAAACAGTGCAGTAAAATATATTAATCCAAGACAGGTCAGCCAATTAACAAGTATGAATGTATACAGTGTTATGAAATCTGTTGTATTCTAGCTGGCAAGCAATTAATGCACAGTAGAATCAATGTAATAGTCTATTAATAAAGGGAAAGGTAAATGATGAGATGTTTGTGATGGGGATTCTTACAAATGGGGAGTATAGTTCTCATTTAGATCTGACTTAAATATTAATGGCCTATGGGAACAAATTGTTTTCCATTCCAGCAATGAAGGGCTGTATGTTACAGAACCTTTAGGGAGACAGCAAGAAGAAGTTAATGTGGGAGGGGTGCGTGGGATCATAAACAATGCTGGTGGCTTGTCACCATCTGTGTTAAAGTGGAGAAAAATGTGGTATAATTCCCAGGATTGGCATGGTGCAGCTACTCGGGAGACTCCCTATAGTCTCTCTGTTGAAAATGTTTTTTTTTAAAAATGGAGTTGGGTGGGGAGCTCTTCCCTTCAGGAAGTAGAGATGCTGCTTGCCTCTCTTGGCAGTGGAGCTAGTTTTGAGAGTCGTAGGGCTCTCTGGGATATTAACGCAAAATAACTGCAAAAAGTGTTCATTGTGTGAGCTCCCCAAGTCAGCAACTATCTCTTTTGTTTTGTCCACATTAAGAGACCGGTTGTTGGTTCTGCATCAGTCTGTTGTTCCTCCTTTGTTAACTCTACTGTCATTCCCTCAAACTCACCATGGTCATGTCATTAGAAAACTCGATGATGTGGTTTGAACTGTGTCTTGCCTTACAGTCATGGGTCAGCAGTGTGAACAGCAGTAGACTGAGTGCTCACCCCTGTGGTGCTCCTGTGCAGAGTGTGGGGCGCTGAAGATGTTGCTCCTGATTCTGATTGACTGGGGTCTCCAGGTCAGGAAATCCAGGATCCAGTTGCAAAGGGAGTTAGTCAGTCCCAGCAGACAGTGGTGTTTTGGTCTCAGCTTTCCTACCAGATGCTGATGGGTGATGTTGAGTACTGGAGCCCCTAATTAGCATTCTCACATATGTCCTTTTTGCGGGTGAGGGCCAAGTGAAAAGTGATGTTGCTTGCATCATCTCCTGAACTGTTCTTACCATGCCTTAAACAGTGCAGAGAGATCATTCAGCATGTTTGGAAGGTTGTCCAGACAGTCACCAGAAGGTAGCTTGTATTCTAGGATTAGCATAACAGAAATATGATCTGAGACTTGGGGGTGGGTTTCACCCCTGTAAACTCCACCAGCAGTTTCTAGGGACTAGCACAGTTTTCAAACATAATTCACTGTAAATGTAAACATGCAACCCCCCAGCTTGTGTTTTACCAGACAGAGCTGTTGCTGAATGCTGCATGGCTCCTTTCATGCTAAACTCATGCTTGGAAGAGTGCCAGAGTCAGATGGAGTCCAGTTTATTGTCCAGGGAGGAGACATTGGAAAGTAACAGGAGGGCCAGTAGGCCAGAGTTAGCTTTTAGCATAGCACAGACCCCCACCTGTTTTCCACACATACATTTACAGTGTCCAACAGGAAAGGCCTTGAAGACTGGTCCCCATAGCAGACCAAGAACTTCTGTCTGTCCCAACAGCCCATATGGTAGGGGTGTTGCTGGATGATTTTCTAGTTGTAGCTGGGTCTGATGATGATTGATCTAAGCTCCACTTAATTTGGTTTTGAAAGTCAGACTACAAATGCATTTTTCACCAGCCTATTGGAAAGGGAGTGGCTGCTGTATGTGAAGGCACAGACTCAAACCTTCACACCACAACCATCATGTGGGGACAGTAACTAGCTCCAAGGTGCCACAGTGGTGCCACTACCCTGCGATTCAAACCCCCACCCTTCTAATCACGGGGCATCTTGCTAACAACTAGGCCACCAGCTGCCCCAGCAGCAGACTGTGACTCATATTCACAGTCAGTGACATTTCTAGGGCATCCACAAAGCCGAGGGTGACATTTTCCTCTCACAAAATCAGTCCCACTGGTTGTAAATTGACATGTGCTTAATTCCAAGGTCACATAATAATGATGTTGGTAGTTAAATCTAATGACCACCAGCAAATAGTCATTTCAAGGGGAAGTAATTACACCTAGCCTTTCCATATTAACCTTTTGAATATTAAACTTTTTAAACCAAGATATGAAATACGAGTCATACTTTGATTACAGTTCTGATTCTATTAAACAAATATTTATACGTGTATTTTGTTGTAAATATACTTTTGATTCCCATAAATTATTCTGGGAAGACCCTGAGTGTTCCTCACTGAAAATGACCAATGTCCCCAGCTGTTTAAATGCTTAAGTTAGTGGTGCCAACTTTGCCATTTCTTTTGCCCCTTTGTGATTCTGCCAGGGGGTCTGATGTCGGCACAGAAAGCAACACAAAAGCCATTATTTAACTCCATGCGTCCCACTCCAGCATGAAACAATATAATAACAGTCATTGTATTTAGTAAAGCAAACGCTCATTTCAGTAGGTATGGAACCATCTGCGAAGGTAAAATGCTCATGCAGTGGAGACATGCAGCCCCCCGCAGCCCACAAACTGCACCCTGGGTGACTGGAACAAAGGCTCCATTAGCTCTTGCTCAGAGTAATGTGGATAGGTCGCTTGTGATGGAAGCCTTAATGGATTGAACACACACAGGCATGCACACACACACACATACACTTACATCCATGCAAGAGATAGGGACATGCTGATCCATTCAGGTCACAAATAAAGCTGACCCGCAGAGTGCAGGGTTAATAGCACCTGTCCTTATTCTTTCCTGTGTGCCGCTGTTTCAGTTTATCCTGACTCCAGCACAGCTTGGCGGCCTTGTTTAGCCAAGAGACTTCACCACATGTGCTACAAAATATGCAAGACATGTGCACAGAAATCTGATTACAGGGAACCTATCCATGATCCACATTCTCTTTTAGCTAGCATGGACAAGTTTACAGAACATTATCAAAAATCACAGCCTAATCTGAACTTAATAACAAGCTCATTAACAATAAACTCAGGCTGCTGAAGCACCAACTGGTGGAAGGGGCAAGCACTATGCTGGACACTCAAGAGCACAACACACAATGAAAAAACTCAAACTCAGATAACTGTAAAAGAAATTATTTACATTTTTACTACTGAGCATACTTAAAATGTGTCAGCGCAACACATGAAAATTGCACTACCATGCTGTTTTTGTTGTTGTTACATGCCTTAATGAACGTCTTTATGGAGTATTTGTCATTTTTATTACTAGTAATGCACTCTAACGATAGCAGTGATAGCTATGGGCACCAAACATAATCATGCTGTTAAATGAGTAAAAGTCATACATGTGACACCAGCATCGAGGCAAACACCATCTGACTAACAAGACATTTAGCCGCAATGGGGTCACCCAGTGGCCCAGAGCCAATACAAGAACAACTCACAATACAAAGTAATGGAGTGTTGTATTTTAGCGAGGAAATCGCAAAAAAAGCTCAGCAAAATTAAAGCTGTTTAAAAACAATGAAGGGTTAATTAATTCACTCATTACCTGAGCCACTTATCCTTAACCAGATTAGCACTCATAGAGCTAAAGGTAGAGGAACATCCTGGGCAGGTCACCAGTCCATTGCAGGGCAGACAGACAGGCAAAACTCTCACATACACTCTATAACTAGGGGCAATTAACCACCCACAGTTTACCTGCAAGTCTTTGAATTGTGGTAGGAGCCCAGAGCACCTGGCAGAAGCCCTTGCAGAGACAGGGAGAAAGGAAGCCTCATAGAAAGGACCCTCTGCCACCTTGGGCAGGAATCAAACCCAGGATCTTCCTGCAAGAGTGCTACAATGAGAACCTGAAGTGTTAGGCAGAAAACATATATTAAATATGTTAATACATAGTTGCACTTATTTATTTCAAAAAACATTTATTTTGAGTATGTGTGAAAGGTCCCACTGTTATAGACTCTCCGTTTTCACTGCATAATTTGATTTTGTTGCTATAACTTGAAGTAATATTAATGTGCATTCTGTTTTTTTAGATAAGTGTCAATAAATAAAGATATCTAGGAAATTAGTGTAAGTGTCATATTGCAAGTTAGCCAGTGTGAGGCAATGCACCTGTAGGAGCTATTTGTGATTCTTTATTTCATCTTTTTAGTGGGAAAGGCGATGCTGAACTCAGTGTGGCCTCTTAAAAACACTCAAGCAGAATCAGATCCAGATACAGTCTAAAAGCAACCATTTCAGAAGGCTCTTTGAGGCCCACCATGGTACAGAAAGTGCCAGGTCCATTCACTGGGCTCTACCTTGTCTTCTGAAGTGAGAGAGAGAGAGACTCTTAGCCATGCTTTTTTGTGAACTCCTCTGAAACAGAGAGCATGTAGAATCCAACACAGAGCCATGCTAGCTAGTAGGGACGATGGAGAACGGACGCAAAACTCCCCTTCAGGCTATGTTTAAGTAGTGAGAGGAAATGCAGAACAGGTGCTGATAATCAAGTAAGTGGGAGAAATCAAAATGAGAGTAGTAGCGGGGGAGGGGTAGGTCATAACCAGAATGCCCGGGAGCATGGCATGCAAGAAGTGACCATAACTGTAAGAAAATATCTTAGGATGGTGTTATAGTTGCATGCGGACTTCATCCGAAAAGGAGATTGTGCACATCCTGCTAAAATATCAGTGTGTCCACAAGACGCAGTACCCACTCAGAGGAGGGAGTATACCTCAGTAATCTATTCAAACATCTGTTTCTCTGTTAGAGAGGAGTACATACATGTGGTTAACAGGAAGCATATAGATGCTCTCAGAGTAGTGTTTTCCAACTTTGACCCTAAAGGTGCACTAACCTGGACTTATGAGTGTTTTCCTTGTGGATGGATGGATGGATAGTTAGAAAAACAGACAGACATACGTGTAGTCAGAGGTTGTTAATAAGCTCATAAGTTGGTCTGGGCCTGTTAGATAAATTGAAACATTAAAATGTCAGGCATTGTGCGTCCAGGACAAGGGAAACCAAGCCATAAAATAATGTTTTCTTCTACTCAAACACTCAAAATCAACAGATGAACTGAGTTAGGTGTGTTTGTATAGTGAAATTCCTATGTTGTACACAGTCCAGGCCCAGAGTCCCTCACTGAAACTTGCTATAGTGATGGAGACTCTGATGCTGGTGTGTGTGATAAGCGCTTCACTCTACACACTTGGCTGAAGTGCCCTTGAACAAGGCATCTAACCCCCAACTGCTCCCCGGGCACTGCGGCTGTGTGGCTGCCCACTGCTCCGGCTGTGTGCGCTCCCTGCCTCCTGGTGTGTGTGCTAATTGGTCACTATTCTAGTGTGTGTGCGCTTTGGAAAGGTTAAATACAGAGACCTGAAATCCACTTGGATTTAATAAAGTGGAAACCCACATAAACCTGCATTAGCATTTTTGAAGGCTTATTCCAACAAGTGGTAATTGACATTGCACTTACACTTGAGGTAAAACAGCATCAAAATAGACATACGCAACCTTTATGACCACTGCTGCATGTTGGAGTAAGCCTTTATAAATGTTTGTGCAGGTTTATTTTCATTTGAAAGGGTATCTTGTAGCCTTTCAGTAACATATGAACCCATTCAGAAATATAAACCAACACTGCTGTGGAGTGTGAGGTGAGGCACAAACACAGGTTCCAGATGGAATTTTAATATACTCTATAAATATTTAATAACACTCTATAAAGACAATAACATATAACCAAAAGAGGCTCAAGGGCCTTTTGAACACAAGTCATAACTACACAGTGGAAATAGGGAACGTGAGAGAGTATAATGTCCAGCCCAGGTATTAGCTCCAATATAATACTTGGATTAATAAAAAAAATACTTATGACAATCAAAATAATACAGGATACATTTTAGATAAAGTAGATGATAATGTATTATAATTATTTTATTTGAATGATTTCAACATTGTGCTGATGAATACATTCAAAAGTAATTGCAGTAAGTGATTTATTTCAACTTTCAATTAAAGTGTAACAACCCAGAATGCAAAACCGAGCAGCTACATTGATTACTTTTATAATTTATTACAATTATTTTATTTTAAGTGTTTTAACATTGTACCGATGAATACAAACATGAGTAATTGCAATATGTGATTTATTTGTGTGTAATAACCCAAATGTGAATTTTACGTATCCAAGAAGCAGCTACAATTTACAGCAGCGATTGGAAACTACGAATTTCTACGCATGCGTAGTCAAAATCGTGTTTCCGGTCTAAATCGTGTAGTGACATCCCAAA
Source organism: Ladigesia roloffi (assembly GCA_037577295.1). Taxonomy (NCBI): domain Eukaryota; kingdom Metazoa; phylum Chordata; class Actinopteri; order Characiformes; family Alestidae; genus Ladigesia; species Ladigesia roloffi. The sequence continues at coordinate 6,726,949 of JBBKCR010000027.1, read as the reverse complement.
ATACTTAAACTAAACACAAGACAGCTGACAAGTAACCTAAAACACAAAGACCCATTACTTCAAAATAAAAGTCCCCAAATACAAAAACAAAACAGCGGCTTCTACTGGTTATTAGTCAAGATCTAACAATTGCATTATATAACGCCTATGTAAAAACACAAAAGGGGATTTTTTTTCAGGAAACTGTATTACTGTTTGAAATTTTTATACTCAAAAAGAGATTTTATATTCCAAAATTGCTTGAGATAATATAAGGTTTGAGGAAAAAATAGCCCACACTGATTCAGACAGTGTTTGACCAGGGTCTCCCAAAGGAGCCAGGCCTGGCAGTAATTTAATAAAGGTTGATTTTTAATAAGGGCTTTTAAGGAAACACCACTCTACGTGGATCTATATGGACATGCTGATTGGGGGAGGAAAGGGGGGGATGAACTGAAAGAGTGATTAATGGTATTGAGGGGCAAAAGCTGGTCTTTCTCGTAACAATCTTTAACAGTCCTTCCAGACACTACAGATGCTGGTGAGCGGGGCAGTTGAGAAAGTGTTGGTCAAGGTTATTAAACAAATGATTAATGGTATGGAGGGAAAATGCTCATGTTTCTCGTAAAGCTCCTCTCACATATAGACATATGTTCTTATCCACCATCCCCCAAACGCAATGTGCTGATGAACACGAAGAGTGGTAAAGAGAGTGGTTATTTAGAGTGTGTGTGTTCAGATGTTAAGAGCAGCAAGTCTTTTAGATGTATTGATTTGACTCTCCATTTGTCTATATTAGTCCCACACTTTATAAAAAGCAACCTGATCTCACGACTTTTCATGCAGCCGTCACGAAATGTAACGTAATCAAAACACATGCTGCAATCTTGATTTAGGTCTTTTTTATATGCTAGGACATCATATTATAAAGGCTAGTGTTAGGGCTAGGTTTAGAATTAGGGTTAGGCTGAGGGTTAATGTTAGGAGTAGAGTTAGGTTTAGGGTTAGAGTTAGGGTTAGGGTTAGGGACTTTCCCCATCTCATGGCATTTCAATGTATTTCAACTGCCTTGCAAACTGAAACTATGGGGAATCGACTCATTATTTCTTTCCTACTGTCCCTCAATCACCAGTTAGCTCTGATACTGGTTATGTTACACAATGCGCATTAAAACACACAGTAGTGACGCGTTGTCCTGGCACGAAAAAGTGAAGCATTGTCCTAGCATGCAAAAAACGCTACATCATGATCTCAGCATGTATTTTGATTACATTTTATTTTGTGATGGCTGCACAGAAACTCATGAGACTGGGCTCATAAAAAGACCTAAAAGCTGAGGTGGGAACAGGATGGTGAGTTGCTAGTGCAGGGAAGTTTCAAGTTGAATGTATCTTTCAGCAAATGATATGCCATTTTATCACTGATCACCGAAATTTTGATAGCGATATAAGCTATTTAACTGAGAATGTGGATTAGCATACATTATCATAATTTTTTTTTTTTCAAAGTGGATTACTAGTTAATTATAGATAAACCTAGCTTGCTGCATTTTCCATTGCAGCGTATTCAGTCTTCTCGCTAGTAATGCTGACACATGGAAACTAAACATTTTACAAGAAAAGCACTTTTCCATGTTTCCTCCATCAGGCCATAACTTATTACAAGGCAAAGCTGAGTTGCAAGACTCTCTAATTTTGTCATTTTAAATCACAAGTCATCAAATTCAGCTTTTAGCCTGACTTGAATCTACTCCAGCAACTGCTCCTCCGACAAATGCAATTTATCCTAATTTTTGTAATGATAGTGGACAGATGGCTGAACTTCATAGAATGATGGCAAAATTCCAGTTTAGCATAATGGACTGTGGTCAGAACATCCAGTTTGTTGATAACTTCCAGTGACATCTATAATGTGTGAATGTTGGAATAGTTTAGGTGCATAATCCAGTTTCCTATAGATTTTTGGGTCACAAATGTAACATTTTAACTGAAACTTTGGCACCTCTGTTTGTCTATATCTTGCTGTCACAGGGTTGTATTGTTTTTATTGAAAAGCCCAAAACTAAAACTGACAGTTCTAAAAACAATATACCAACATGTTTTACATGGAAATGCAATGTTGTGGGGGTATCACTGTATGTTCTTAACATTGATATGGAAAGTATTGTTGCCGAATCTTTACATTCAATGCTTTAAATTCAACAATGCCTCCAATGCAACATCTTTAGATAGCTCAACATGATTTAGAGTGAAGACTAACCCTCTTTTAAATTCCATAAGCAATCATCAAGCTATGTGATGAGGGCAGGGTAAGCCATCATGCCTACCTGGAGAAAGTGAGATAAATGATGCTGAACTCCTCTCCACAGATGGCTGTGGCATCACCAAGGCCTGAATTCGTGATCTCCCAATTATATGGATCATTTTAGTAATGTGGAAAAGCCCCTTATGATGTTTACAGATAAAAACTTCAATAACAAAAAAAAGAATCACTATCTATCTTAACATGTTTGCAAATAAACCAGCATATATCAATCATGCTCCAGGCGACCATGTACAGTGGGGAAAAGAAGTATTTAGTCAGCCACCGATTGTGCAAGTTCTCCCACTTAAAATGATGGCAGAGGTCAGT
>JBBKCR010000027.1:6712080-6724239 GCA_037577295.1 Ladigesia roloffi | reverse complement strand
GTCAGTTTTAGAACACCCCAATTTTTCTGGGGGTCTTTGGTATAGAAACGCTAATGGTTCAATGTCTCATTGTTTATTCTGCAGGAAGTTATTCCCAACCATTTTGCAGAGGTTCCCATGACGATGTGGCACTTACAGACTGCTCTGCTTTCACTCTTCTGTCCAGTTCACCCTAAAGCAGCTCATGGGGTGTACGTCTGGACACTTCTGGCCACTCTGTGGTTTTTACAGCTTACCATCTTGTTCCTTTTTCTAAGGTTGTTCTGGCAGAGCTTGGACTGATGTTTTGGGTCTCTATCTTGCTGTAGGATGAACATGACCATGCAGAGGTCCTGCATGGAGCTACAGAATTATTTCTCAACTCTGGCTAACCATTTTTAGACCTCGCACAGTTCAGCACTGTACTTTTTATTATTTAATGCTATTCATTGGACTTGAAAGGTTGTAAATTCAATTAAAAAAAGATGGGGTTCTGTGTGTGTGTGTGTATATCTTTAACTATGACAGGATAGTCCTATTTGACTGCATAACATAAAATTGCAGTTATCCAGATGTAAATTAATATTAGTCTTATACTAAACTGCAGTGCTTAGTGAGCGACAATTGGAAATTCATGTCAGTCTAGGCTTTAGACTAACTCAGGTATGGATTGTCAACACAAGTGTATGGAGACAGAATCTTGCCTAACCTGGTGACAGATGCAAACTAATGGGTGGAGCAGGGTCTCCTGACAAGATCAGTCCACTATTAAACACCCATAACGCCTGCAGTGCGCAGCTCTACCTCGCAGTCTTCATGGTTGATTAGCAGACCAAAGCAGATAAGATCAGTCAGAAGAGCACAGGAACCCATCCTTCCCAAACAGGTGGTCTGGTTTCAGTCTCCACACTGGCTTGTTTATAATATGCGTGAGAGGGCTCGCATGCCTGTGCAGGGCCGTGTGTGCCTTACTGTGACTGCTCTCGTCCAGAGGGGATGAGAGTCCTGCCTTAGTCAAAACCAGGAGCATATGGGACCTGTCTCATCTCCTCTCTCTCACATCCATCACATTCTCTCCCTCCATTCTCCCTCCATCCACTAAACAAGTGGGAGCGCCAGCAGCCTTCGGTGCCGTTTACCCTGTGCTCTCCCCCCCGTTGGAGAGGGTCAGTAGGGTTGATTTCCGACTTCCGACAAAAGCACGAGTGTTGTTTTTTTCCCCCAACCATATTCCGGAAAGACTCTCATTCTGTGCCAGGATTGGCTGAGTCCAAATTCACAAGCTGTTCGCTGATAAGCAAGAGAAGACTGACTAATGAGCATTAGCTGCTCCGGCCTTTAGGGTGTTCTGAGGAGATGGAACGTGTAATTGGCTTGGGTGGTCTTTTTGGGTGAAGTGTTTAAGGAAATACAATATAATGACAGAGACACTATGAGATATACATACGGCTTTTTAGATAAAATCTCCATAGTCCACACTTTACTCTGCAGGTCTTTGAAGCCCACCAAACCATGTGTATACCGCCCTGGAAAAAGAGACTTTGTGTGCCGCGAGTTTCCCAGGAGGCCCTTTACACAATACCCCTCTGATGTTCTCTTTCAGGAGCTGTGGGATGTTTTCCCCAAAGATACCGGAGCAGTACAGCAGGCACATGTTTCTACACATTTTAATGCACGATTTATTTTAATTTATAATATAAATTAAAAAAATAGGATGTGTGCAAATGTTTCAACTGTTTTTTTTTTACTGTTTTGTATTGTAATTTAACTCCAAACTATTCCAAAATGTAATTAATTGTGATCCTTTAGACCAGAGGTTCCCGACCATGACCATGAGTCATGGCCGCACAAAAAGACAGATTTTTTGTGATTAGAGTCTGAAAGAGCTTTTATTTTGAAATGTGATACAGTACATGAAAACTTTAGCCCATAAGCTAGCAAAACCAAACACGTTTCGGGAGTTTCTTCATATCACCCGCCATGGGCTGTCCTTCAGAATGGAATATTATTGGGAATATGCAATTAGAGCTGCGTATGCAAGATGAAGTATAAATATTTCAGAACAAAATGGATTTTGAAAGGAAATGCTGGAAATAAAAGCCCTGAATGAAAAAAGGAAGGATATGCTACACTTTCATTGGGGAAACACCATTAATTTGCTGAGTAGCAGGAAAGCCATGCCTGTTTCTTATAAGAATAATTTTCTGCTATTTTCCTTGAATTACGAAAATGTATTGAATTGTTATTAGATGTTTTTTTTGCAAAAGAGGAGGTTGCACAAAGTTTCATCTATGAGAAACACCTTTGTGGATGCAGACTGGCCTCCTAATGAATTCCCAGCATCTGCTGATGGATTGCTTGATAGTAAAGTCTCATTTGTCAGGTTTAGGCTTAATCAGTTAATCTTTGCTTCTCCGTTTCTCCTTTTCTTTCTCTCTCTCTCTCTTTCTCTCTCTCTATTTCTCTCTTTCTCTCTCTCACTCTCCCATTTTTCTGTCTCTCTCTCCCTCTCTCTCATTCTTTTTTTTCTCCCTCTCTCTCTCTCTCTCCATCTCTTTGTCTCTCTCTCTTTGTCTCTCTCTCTTTCTTTCTTTCTTTCTTTCTTTCTTTCTTTCTCTCTCTCTCTCTCTCTCTCTCATATTACCCCCCTGGCCTGGTCCTCCTCACCCACACCTTCTAATGATTTTACCAAAGATGCTGACACTGTGAAATATGTCTACTGCTCCCTGTAATGTTTTTATTGGTACTGAACTCTACAACTGCTCGTTATACACACACATGCACTTCTCTGTGCAACGCGCTGCGTTCTGCCAGGTTGTTATGGGGGATTTGTTCGAGGTATAGCACTTAATATCAAGTGTATTAAGTCCCGATAGACCCACTTTTTCAAACCGTACGCAAACCGTGAGGTTCCTACTGTAGTTCAGGTCAGCTTCGGAAAACACAGCCAAAGGCCCACCTGTGGGAAAATGTACTGCGGAGGTAACTCGAGGCGGATAGACTCAGTAACTCTGAGGATCAGAGTGAATTCACACAGAGGCCGGGTCCTGTTTTCCTTCTCTCTCACTGTCTCTCTGTCTCTCTCTCTCTCTCTCTCTCTCTCTCTTTCTCTCTCTCTCTCGCTCTCTCTATCTCTCTCTTTCTCTTTATCTCTCTCTCTCTCTCGCTCTCTGGCTCTCCCTCTTTCTCTCTCTCTCTCTCTCTCTCAGTCTCTCTCTCTCTCTTTCTCTCGCTTTCTCTCTGTCCAGGTTTCACCACTTTAAGTGTTAGGGCTCCAATCCTCAAAACGTTTTTAAATTTGATTTAGAATAAAATATCCCTATAAAACACATTTGATTTTCCTTCTCTTGTTCTCTCACTTTTGTATTCATACTCATTCATTCATACTCAGGTTTTATTTCTTTCTCTTCTAGTGTAGTAGGTGGAACAGTATTGAGGGGTGTGAGGGAACTGATATAGGCTTTTGTTTTCTTACTTGTCTCAATCTTTTCTCTCTCCTACTCTCACTTCTATTAATTTCTCTCTTTCTCTCTCTCTCTCTCTCTCTCTCTCTCTCGTTCTTTCTTGTGCTCTGTTTGTCTTCCCCCTTCTCCCTTTATTCTTGCAAAATGAAGTCATATTGTAAATTCTGATTCTTTCCTGTGAACTAAAGGTTTGAATTCAGGTCTTCTGGCAGTGAGGTGTCTTACATCTAGCCTGTCCAGTAAAAATTTTGGTATCAGGGTTACGACCTGGTAAGTGAAAGCAAGAATCTAAATAATACTGAATCACCTAGCAAATGATTAATTAAGCAATAACCTAATATAATGTGTAAAAACTATGTTATCTCTCCTAGTAAATAGAAATAGTACTGCGCCGAATCTGCAGGAAAATTATTCTGAAATTGCGTTCTGAAGAGCAAACCTGAGGTAATGAAAGAGCTGCGCTCTGCAGTGGCTGGATAATGTCATTTTGAAATGGAACCTATTATTGTTTTGTGCCTCTCCTTTTTATGCCCATGTAATCATACGCATATTTCAGGTAATAACAGGCCTCAGTGAGGAAGCAAAAAAAAGTTTGATGTGTCAGAACACAAAATTATGAGGCGTACTTAGAAGCACATTTTGTGCTTCTGGTTCTTAGGGCAAAGTTGTGAGATACTAAATTATAGACCTTCAATTTTACTGCAAAATACAGGATGTACCTGTAGAACATCTTGATGCAGTCTGAACTGAACTGTCTTGGTTTGGTCTCAGCCAAATCTTTGATAAGGTCCTCCATGTTGGTTAGTAAATGTTCCTAATTGCTTGGTCGTAAGAAGGGATGGGAATGTTAGCTGTGATTTCCTCCTGATGTTGAGTTAAATGCTTTTATTTTGAAGTCTTGAAACATACAGCAACAACTGCAGGAACAGGTGAAGTTTCAGTGCCACACAATATAGAAACCAGCACCTCTTTCTCACCATCTTTCTTTCCTTATTATTATTTAAATTATTACTATAAAAATAATATTTATCATTATTATTATTATTCTAACCTACTGCAATTGTTTTAGGACCACTTCCACGGATTATATATGTTTTTCTATGTGTAAACTTTCTTAGAAATGTCTATTGTAATTTTGGCCCTACTGATTTTTTGTGGCAGTACCTCAATAAGGACAGAATGGATATTCTCAGCGCTCACCTGGAATATTGAGCTGTTTTTTGGGACAAAAATAAACCTGTGACAAATTCATCATTTTGGCATCTTAAAAGCAACTGAACTTAAAGGCTTTGTGTCCAAATAAGACTTATCCACATCTTTATTTCCTGCAGGCTCAACTATTATAATGTTCTGTCAGTATCAGATCTGTACCAACTGTTAAAGCTGATAAAGATCTTACATTTCTCTTTTACTTTCTTTTAAATATTGGCACTTTTATTGTGCTTTCAATCTTGATTTATTGATTTTCTATGTATTCTTTTTTTATTATTATTATTTTATACAAATCCAAACCCTTTCATTTTATCTATTAAATTTACTTTTTTTTTACTTTCATTTCCCATCTAGGAAACTAAGGAAACGTAAGAGAAAAGTGAACAAATTAAGGCTGATTAAAGGTGTAAAACTAGTGCATTTCCATTCTACTTTTGTAAATGTGCCCCTTAAATAATAGAACCTCCTGAATGAATGCCTCACACTCGTTAAATCTAATTTTAAGGTAAAATTAAGGAGTTGGTTTCACAAATTAACATCCAGTTAATTCAAATGAAGGGGTTTGGTGTAGTTTCAGGGGTAAATTAAGGTAGGATTAAGCAAATGTTTTTAAGTTCCTTGTGTTTTGTAGTGATATTAATCTATTTCCTTTTTTATTCTATTCCCGTAAAGCACATTGAATGGCCATTGCACACGATAATGTGTTATATAAATCAAATTGACTTGACTATGGACATTCAAGTCAAGTGGTGGTGGTCTAGTGGGTAGAATACTTGTCTCTGGTCAAAGTTCATGGTTTGAATCCTACCTTCAGCACACCACCGCAGGGTTATTGAGCAAGACATTAAACGCAAGTTGCTCCAGGGAGACTGTCCCCTGTAATGTAATGGAAGTCGCTTTGGATTAAAGGGAGTGGTAAATGCTGTAAATGTATTCAACCGGTTGCTGGTTATCAGTCTTCCTAACACATTCCATGCAATTATATGGTTTTATATGGTGGTAAAGATCGCTACAGAGAAGTGTTTATCCAGCATTTCAGCATTTTGCAACTGGTAATATTTATTTACTTTTTTTGCATTATTAAACTAAGCTGTTAGTGTATATGGGCAGCTGGTTAGGGAGTTGCCCTTGTGATCAGAAGGTTATAGGTTCAAATCCCAGGACTGGTAGTGGCACCACTGAGGTACCCTTGACTAAAGTACCATCCCCACACTGCTCCCTGACTGCTCCCTGCTTCACTTGGTGAAAGGGTTAAACACTCCTACTTTTTTATTAGAATCAGTTACCTTGTATCTGTTTTTTGACCATTTTATCAAAAACAATTACCATATAGGTGCATACTGATCAACTGTGCCATAGCAAAATGCTACACAATAGTGTTATACTGTAAATATTTACAGTATACCACTTATGGTAGGTCTTTGTAAGAAAATGGCCAGTGAGGGCAGGTCAAAGGCTGATGATCCTAATCTGTTGATACCTGAGTATAAAGTTTTAAACATGAAGTTTCAAATGAAGTTTGTTTTAAATAGCCTCATGAACACAGTCCACCTGAAGTGTTAAATAGAATGAGTGAGATATTAAAAGCACCTTTGCCTTTGATTTTCCAACACCTCTGTGGTTTGCAGTTGTTCGTGCTGGTGAGTTCGGGGCAGTTCTTTTGGTTTGATGTGCACCATCTGCATGTGCCATGCCTTAAACACCCCCACCCCCACCCCCAGAAAAAGTATGAAAGCAAAAAATTAAAGGAGTGGTTTTATGGGTTTTATGGGACTTTTCACTCAAGGGAAATGAAAACGAAGTGACCTGTGATATCAGGCTTCAGTGCTTTGGATTTTATAGCTGAGGCCCTTCATTTTCTCTCTCCCTCTGTCTTTTCTGCGGCGCCAGATGCAGATAGTTCAAACAAAACAATCAAAAAGAAATCATATATTTAAAAAAAAGGTTTTTAATGACATTTTTTAACATGCGTGTAATCTGTGTTACGTTATAATGAGGTTAAAACTCATGAATGTTCAAAACACACATGCAAATTACATCCAATACCTTCAGGCTGTGTTGCAAAGTTTTTAAAGTTTTGCGATGATGACCTCTGAACTAAAACCTTTTTACTCATTTTTAAATTATGTAAAAAAAATGAAGGTAAGAAAGAAAATGACAAACTCACGGGTTTGGTCAATTCTGTTTTTTTTTATGTGAAACAGCTAGTGGTTTGGTGATTCGGGTGATCGCCCTGTGAACAGGAAGTTGCGGGTTTGATTCCCAAGACCGCAAAACCCATCTGAGGTACTTGGTGAATGTGTTAAACACAGGCTGTGGTGTGTTCACATATGACAGAATGGTCACTCTCATTTTCAGATGGGGTGAATATAATAATAATACACTCACAGAAATATTTGGCCCATTTCCCAGGCTTTATGTATTTCACTTGTATGTAAAATTTCCATCCATTTGAATTACTTATAAAAATGAAACAGGACAATAAACTTTATGTGTTGCATATTTGTCAATCACATGTAAATGAAACTATTAAGAATGAGATTTATGTAACATTACCAATAGACCCGGTGTGATTTGAATAAACAATGGCAGATTTATCTTTTTTCATGTAATTGGTCAGTCTGATATCCATCATTCCTAAAAGGGTTGGGTCGTCAACCCAGTACTTTACAAAGTGGTGAGTCAAGTGCCCACTTCCCCTGTGGTTCCAGAGGCCATGCTTTTGTCTTTTTTGACACATTTGAACATGTGGGAGGGTCCTAGAAGCAGGCAATGCTTGGAGAAATGGGTCTGCTGACTCTCAGCCCCAACTACTCAGCCCCAACTACAAAACTTGGTAGAAAATATCTCACATGACTCGTTCAAATGATGAACAAAATACCTGCTTAATTGTGATGTGTTCTGCAAACTTTTATACCTAGTTGTCTACTATACCTGTGGTCTACTAGCTCTGACTAGACAATTAGTGGTTGCTACAGGTCTAATAAAGAATACTAATAAAGAGAGTAATGCTACCCATTGGTTGCCAGCTGCATTCCTCTGAAGTTGCTATAAAAAAGAGGATTTAGCAGAAAATGTCAAATGTAGCCCACACACCTGTAAAACTGTAATTAAACATAGAAGCATAAAACTGAATTGGCACAAAGCAGAAAACAGAATACAAAGCAAAGCAAAGACTGGCAAAATGCTGGTAAAACGCATAGAAAAGATCATTTGAAAGAATCTTATTGTGTCTGAAAATGTGATTGCCAAACTACTCCTTTAAGGCATGAAATTTGATCAGTTTAGAATTTGACCAAATGTATACACATGTAATGTAAAACACTCAAGAAGGAACATTTTTGCTTATTGTTGCTGTCTGGCAGAAACCTCGTATCTCCACTTTTGGTTATTGATGTTTTTTTTTTTTTTTCATAAATTGATGCTATTGGTCAGTCTCCATGTGTGTGTGTAAAACGTAGAAATTATTAGCCAATAAAAAGAGTTGAAACTAGTATAAGCAAATTTGATAACACAGTATTCATTTATTTCCAATATACATAGTTTTTTAAAAATATACAAGATTTTGGCATGACAGCGATGATATGAGACATATGAGTGTGAAGATATTAAGTCAAGTTGTTTTCATTTGTCATCCATTCACACACAGTCTATGATTGAACCAAACTGTATTTCTTAGAGTCCAAGGTGCACAGACTTCACAAACAGAACATACAACATGAAGGCAGAGAATAAAACAAGACAGTGCAAAAAATAGTTTTACCTCCTAAAAACTATCCAACCAAGCCAAGACCTTTTTGAGAACTTTCCTTTTAAAGGTCTGGCAGTTGAAGGGTTCATCAGGAAAGTAGTTCCCCTAAGACATCACTCCAAAGAGCCCATTTTGTACTAAGGGAGTAGTATCTAAATCGACAAATTTGCCCAAACGGACCAGGCCATGCAGACGCAAATGTGATTTTGAGTTTCGTAGCCTACTGTCTAAATGCAGCCACAGATTGGCTCCATCTCTTTTCCAGTGTATCAGGAGCAGGACAGTGCAGGGATTGTAATGGGCAGATTGCGCAGAAGGCACTCAGGCCGCAGTGTGTAATGTGCGGTTTGGACTGGGACTGGAGACGGTTCCATCACGCCTGAGTCATGCTCTCCTCGGGCTAAATGCCATTCAGCATTTCATTTGGTCGTGCCCTCCCTCTTCTCTGAAGCACATTAGAAGACAGTGAGCCACTTGATGGGACTACGATAGGGACCTTTTAGTTTAAATATCAAATGGAGGCGGCAGTCGAACGCCGCTCAGAAGTAAAAGCAAAAAAAAAATTCATGTGATTGGCATTTTGGCCGCGGGGCCAGTCCTCTTCTGGAGACAAATTAGATTGTGTCCCTTTTATGTTTGCCTCCCTCTGTATCTCGCTCGCTTTCTCCCTGTCCATCTTTTCCAGAGCCTCTGGGTGTGCTGGCTTCAGATCTGAGAGATTAAAAAGTCATTACACAAATAAATAAATATCAGTAGTAGGTTTTTAAAAAGCCCCTCGGTTTTTTGGAGCGGAAGAGCAGTGACGCTACTCTGTGACCTTTCCTCAGAGAAGCGCGCGCTGTTGATATCAGAACAAAAATTTTTGGTTTGACCAGGAGCCAGTAGAGCGTTTCTGGCTGTCTGGATGTTGTCTGTGATGTCCGAGCCCAAGCCTGTTTGCTCTGTGCTCTGTTGCATTGGTCACTAAATGAATTTGTTTTCCCAAATGTGGTTTATTTTAGTGCTGCAACAAATTGTTGCTTAATCTTTGTCCCCGTATAAAGCATGGTCAGTCTATGCATCAATTTATGCATCATATAATCAAAATGCAGCTTTTGTTTGTTCATTGTCCATAACATTGTGCTTGCTATGCAGATGGGTCCTGTCCCAAATGGCACCCTAATCCCTGCAGCCCCTAAAGGTCTTGCTTTTGCTTAAACTGTTTGTTTGTTTTTCACATCATTTGTTTGCTCACAATGACTTATTATAGTATATTAATACCATCTGCACAAAGGCTCACTCTTCTGAAAATTCCTCCTGTCCTGTCTTTGTTATTGTATATAGGTTTAGCTAGTATTAGTACCTTTTTCTTTACCTTAATTATTATTTATTGTAATTTCTTGTTTTATTTCTCTTGTTATATTTTGATATTATTATAGAGGCACCATGGGTGGCTGGGGGTGAAACGGCATTTGTATATTGTCTATATTGCTGTTTTGACAAATAAAAAAAAAGAATCTTGAATCTTATATAAATCACAAGCACCGAGTAGTTTTACACGGTAACATAACGTGGTAAATTAATATAAACATGCATTATACCTCACACCTGATTATGTTCTTCTTTCCCATGTTGGTCAGGCAGCTGTAAAAACACCCAGTGGGAAACCCTTAGGGCCCTGTAGGCCTTTAGAGAAACCTAAAACAAAGTCTGTAACTTCTAGAACATACAGTGTCAACCTCCAATTGGTGCTGGCCTGACACAATAGATTAACTGCCACCATAATTGAAAAGTGACAGGAGTTAATCAGTCATTCTTTTTCCCCACTACTATGTTTGGGAATATTTTCATAAGAAATATCACCCTAAGCCTTCTGGGAGTCTCAGATATGCCACTGACTGTGAATACGAGTGTAATCAGGTTTCAGTCAGTTGTTAGAAATGGAAAATAGTAGTGGCAGCTTTGTAATTATAACGTTATAATACCTTTTCCTAACTGGAAATGTTCATGTTTCCTTTAAAACAGCCAAAGATGTGAATGTGCATCAGTGTTGGCTTAATGCTGACTAGAATAAAAGAGTATTATCTTGGTTTGTTTCATTTTTGACATCTATGTCTCAAAGCAGAAACTCAATATCCAGCACTGACTATATCTGTCAGTTATTACTGGGGCTGTTCTGTATCTCTAGAAAGTTTGAAAAAGAGATGTTTAGTCTTGAATCGGGATTTGGTGTCCAAAAATTGCAGTTAAGGCACTTTTTTGCACATGACCACTTTGTAGTGTCGTCTGTCCTGTCTTTGTTATTGTATATAGAATTAGCTTGTATTAAGACTTTTTATCCTTACTTACTTTTAGTTAGTTATTATTTATTTGTAACTTTTAGATTTATATCTCTTGTAGTTTTATTTTGATATTTGCATAAACGCACCATGGGGGTCTTGGGGTGAAAGAGCATTTTGATATGCTGTATACTGTGTATATTATTGTATTGACAATAAAAAATCTTGAATCAAATTGAAATTCAAATTTTATTTGTCGACATGCAGCGAAATGCTTGTACAACCGCCGGTGACCTTAAATAGAAATTTAATTAAATAAAATAAAAAATAAATTCAAATAAAACCTACATATAAGGAATAAATATTAATAAAAATAAATAAATAAAAAAGAAATAAAAAAAAAGAAATGAAATACAGAGAAAATAAGTGTAACTAGTAAAAATAAACAACCTGTACAAATAAGGGCATAATAAAAAATATTACAAAGATATAGAAATATGGGGAGGGGAATATATATATATAAAAAAGAATCTTGAATCTTGTGAGCAACCAAATGAGCAACAAGACACCCAGTGACCTCACGCTCGTCATGGGCACAGACGAATGAGGACTGCATTGCAGGTGCATCAGTTGGGAAAAAGGGAGAAACAGTGATCTGGATAAAGGGAGGGGAAACCTCCAAAGCCTGATGTTTGCATGGTTAATCAATAGACTAAATCTGAAAATAATTGTTACTTGCAGCTCTAGTTCATTTGCAACTGTGTAAATATATTTTTTTAGTTTTTATACAGTTGCAGTGCTGTTGTTTTCCCTTCATATGAAGCCCGTTCGAGTTCTCTGCACTGTATCCAAGCACGTTTGCTTCTTTGAGGCTGGCTGCTGAAAGCTAGGCTAATGATGCTCCTGCAGAGCGTCGTCTTCGCCCTGCTCTGTTTGGCAGGCTGAGCTCAAAGGGCAGACAGTGCAGTGCTTCCACTGCAGCTTTCTCTCTGCTATTAGATCTCCCACACATGGAACAAAGACATCTGGCCGAGGTACTAAATGTATATTTAGTCTCAGTAATGGACCATGCCCATCACATAACAGCATGCAGTTGTTATTGACCCGCCAGAGCCCTTCCTTTTTCATCTCTTCTCTTCTCTTCTCTTCTCCTGTCCTGTAGACAGATCTGCAACCCGATCCAGCCTGGCCGGTATTGAGCCAGAGTGCAGACAGCTCTTTTCTGTTCTTCTCCTCTTCTCCTCACTCTCTTCTCCTCTCTGTTTCTCTCATTTTCTCTCTCTTTCTCACTCTCTTTCACCTCCTCTATCTCTCTAAAAAGCTCTCTTCTCTCTCTCCCTCTCTGACTTTCTCTTTCTCCCCCCTCTCTCTTTTGCTCTCTCTCTCTTTCTCTCTCCCTCCTTCTTTTTTCTCTTTCTTCAACTCTTTCTCTCTCTCTCTCTCTCCCTCTCTCACCTTCTTACATTTTCTCTTCCATTCTTTATCTATCTCTCTC
>JBBKCR010000027.1:6674113-6687683 GCA_037577295.1 Ladigesia roloffi | reverse complement strand
TTTCTCTCTCTCTCTCTCCCCTTGCTCTCTCCCCTCGCTCTCTCTCTCTCTCTCCCCTTGCTCTCTCCCCTCGCTCTCTCTCTCTCTCTCCCCTTGCTCTCTTCCCTCGCTCTCTCTCTCCCTCTCTCTGGGTGTTTTCACAGAGTGGAATTGGCAAAAAAGCTGTGTGAGTTGTAGATCACAATGTTCATGTCACACAGGATCAAACCCATATCCAATATATGGCCAGGCCTCTGTAATGAGTCAGACAGGAATGTCTCTGTTTGTTTGTTTGAAACAGCACACTTTACTGCAGTCATCACACTGCACCAGCAGTCTGTTCTGATATGGGGCTTATTTATAGACACCATCAAGGCATGTCTGAGCCGAAAAAATCAAAAACAAAACTGACAATGTGGAATTGGAAAATACTCAATCCGCTCAAATATTTGGGCACACCTGGCCAAATGATGTGGTTTGTGGATTTTCTAAGTGAAAGTTAGTGCATGTCCACTACCACTACATATAACAAAGTTCTGTACATTTTAATACAATCATAATTACTGTTTATTAGAAATCATATAATGTGGCGTGTGGACATATAATGCCAATTATTTAACAAGGCCTGCCCAAACTTTTGCAAAAGACTCTCTCTCTCTCTCTCTCTCTCTCTCTCTCTCTCTCTCTCTCTCTTTCTATATATATATAAAATGTATCAGTTGTCTGGAACTATATCAAGAGCGCAGCAACATCATCAGCATTCAGCGTGGCTGGGATTTCAGCTTTGCATTCATTTCACTGTATTCATTGCATTCATTTCACAAAGACGACTGCACACGCATTCAGAGTTCTCAACTGAGAGAGGGGAAGAAAAAAAACGAGCTAGTGAGAAACTTGTCTCTCTTTCTCATCTGTAAGTGCTTTCAAGTAGGCCAATCTGACAACAAACAGCGGTGCCGAGCCCCATGAGTGAGTTGATGGAGCCATAAAATGCATTAAAACCAAACATAGCTGGTCGGCTTGCTAAGGAGGCCAATGATATGCTCCATAGAATGATTTAATGGAATGTACTCCGCGTAGTGCAGGGATGTCAGCACTGAAGTGTTATGCAGTGCAGCAGACTCTTGTGTTGCTTTGCCAGACACAGGAGGTGAAATTATGGCATTGTAGACCTCGGCTTTACATGCTGAGCCATCCCTCATGTTGGCCAAGAGAAATGCTGCAGTGGAACAAACTAACAAAACATGGCTATAGACCAGATGGACCAAGTTCAGTCAAATGAACCGGGCCAAGGCCGTGTCTGAAGTGCAACTGAAATAAGCAAATGACTGTGTGCAGTCATTTTTAGTGTAGCTTGTTTACATAACTTTAATAAAGAGCAAAACATTTTTAAAAATACTCTAATGTTCATCTTGAATCTCGGCTCCTTTTTTGGCTACATTCACATTACAGAAGTGAAGTGTGTTGAATTTACTTTTTAAGAGTGGTGTGAACAGAAAAAAACTGGATCTATTCTAATCTGGTTTGAGTCACCTTCAGATGGACTCCTAGTCACATACACTTCTGATGGCAGTTAAATTTGAATTCTAGTGATTTTTTGTTTGTGCATTCTTTATATCCCACTAGTTCGTGAACACACACCACTATTATCCATTACTGTGAGTGTGTCGGCGGTTGATAAGAGCTGAAATGTGCTCTTTGTAGTCCTTTAGGGTAGGGTGAGCTCACACTAATGACAGATCTAGAAACTGCCAAGGCAGAAAGATCAGAACAGAGCAATGAAAGAAAAGAAACATTAATTGGGCAGTAAGGCTTGTATTGTGTATGTAGCCTTTGTCCGCCTTGACCTGAAAAGCGCTCTGCTATACTCTGAGCCCCAGAGGTACTGGAGCAGAATACAGCTAATGCTGCCCATGCCCACTACAAAGTCATGTAGCAGACACAGAAACTGATGCTGAGTATGTATGTCGGTGTCTGCAGGCTTGCCAGGCCTGTCATTCTGCTCATTAGCTTAATGAAGGATGGAGGCAATCCAAGGAAACAGCAGGTGGATTGTGTTGGTCTGGGCTCTTCTGTAGTTGCGTGTGTTCTGAATGCGTCCTCACTTGTGCTGAACTGGGCTGTTTATCCTCACACAGGACTGTATCGGCTTCCCTCCTTGCTATTGTGTTTTTGTCTGTTTTATTTTGGTTTTTATGATGACCTCACTTCCAAGCATATGAAACGGTGACACTGCATTTTCCCTCCTCATGTAGAAACTGACACAATGGTGCTGAGCTGGCCACACTCTCCAACTACATTACAGCTTCTAATGGACCACAGTCTACCACATGTGGCCCATTCAGCGGCCATAGCATGAATCATTTACCCAATGGTCTGGATTGAGTTTGCTTTTGGGAGAAACGGAGAGCTTGATGGAGAGACACATATGGTGGTGGGAATATAAGCCAGACACAGTGAGATGCGGAAGTGAGAGAATGAATCATGAACAATATGAATCACTGTATATTAGTGTGGGAATTTTTGATGGGTCTGTATCCCTGTGTGTGTGTGCGTGTGTGTGTGTGTGTGTGTGTGTTAGGGGTGTAACAATGCATGGATCAATGCGGTATCATAGGCAAGGACATATAATTAACATGCCTAAGATGTCAAGCAAGATGTTCAACACACTGAAGCAACTAAAATATTCTTTATAAAAACTGCTCACAACCTCCATTCTCTTTTCTTAAACACTGTAGAAAAAAAGCATGCTTCTATTGAGCTTCTCTAGATTTTCTGCCAGTGGTTAGCATATTAGCTAGTGTGGATTGTATAAATTTGAGGCTAGCATATTAGCATCTGCTAGCACTGTATTTGAAGGCTCCCTGTTAAAACAAGGGGAACTCATGAACTATTGTCAGATTCAACTCTCAGTTGCTTTAGACATTTTTCTCATGGAGAGCAAAACAGGCTCTGCTCCTTCTGGATGGTTCTCCCCCACAGGCATATCGATAACACTGCATTAGCTGCAATTTAAAAAGATGCAGCACCTTCCTAGGCTGATATCATGCAACCGAGCAATATCTAGCTAGCACATTTTCTAATTTCCGAAGAAATAATTATTAAAAACATTTAAACTGATATGTACGCTTCCATTGCAGGTGTCACACTTCACTATCAGTTGGAAAACAATGAATCAATCGTTCAATACAGCTCAGAAGATATTTCCATTTTCTTTCTCACCATATTTGTTTTTTCATGGATTTTTTCATCTTTAAAAGGCAAGTAAACCAGTTTCAATGGATCAAGAGAATTTCCAATGTGCCATTTGAAGATCATATCTATCATCTCAAAAATTTTTTTTTAATGAATCAACATGGATTCTCTATGTAACTGAAACCTAAGGCAGATGTTAGGGGCACTACTGCTACTAAAATGTATTGAATCCTGACATCTGTAATGTATCAAACCTGTGAATTCTCTGTATTATATACCATTCTTGTGTATGTGATATAGCATATATGGATATAGGCTCCTGTGTCTGTGTAGTGTTGCACCCCACTGCTGCTAAGCTGTAACAGTAACGGTGCTTTGGCTTGAGATCTGAGCTTCCATGAACAATTACTGTGTGCGGAAACTTAAACCTGGATGAGGTGAGGGCGTGGAGCTGGAAATATGATGCATTGCGTGTGTCTATATATATGTGTATGTGTGTCTGTAGGAAACAGAGACTGTATGTGGGTTTATCAGAAAGAGATATCTGTGGAGAGCACGAGAGAGAGAGAGTGCTAAGTATAGATCCTAGTCATTACAAAAGTAAAGGTCGGTAAATGTCACCTTTCGAGATGTCGCACACACTTGCTGTTACAGGATCAGCTTTTCTGCACCATTAGGACTGAAAGCGGTACAGCTTACAGGCCTGGCTCTAAAGGGCAACTCCTGCAACCTTTCAAAACGCCATGAAGCTCCCTGAATGGAAGAATCTGACCATTTCTCTTTTTTTGTGGGCTTGAAGAACATCAGTAATAATATTCTGGCCTACAAAGCGAAATGAAGAGGGATTGTTTGATTGTTCATTTGAGGCATTCCCATGGAGTCCATATCAGATCAGCATCTGCCTGCTGCCACAGAACCAGGTCCAGAAGTCCAATTCCTCAGGAACCCACAGATCTAAATAGCTTCAGACGGCTGGAACTTCTCCTTCACCAACTTTGTTTTTTTTTTTTTCAGACCTCAGAATGCCTTTAAAACTTGCAGTGTCGCTTGAGTTAGTGAGATAAGTGTCCATGATGATTACCTGGCGGGTTACTTTGTTAGGAGAAAACATGTACACATGGTTTTACATACATGTATGGCAGGCTGTACATCTTCAAGGCTTTATAATAGACATTGAGGAATGCTATAAGGCCATTCGGATTTGGTTGGTGGTGTTGAAGGAACGATATACCGTTAGACGCCTGTGTCTCACCATCATCTCACATCAAAGGAGCTCAGGTCTTGTGAAAGTGTCTGAAGCCAAATTTGGATCAAACAGTCGCTTCACGTGTGATCTGAGCCGGGTTTCGGTCGTGCAGGGATTTGACCTTGGAGGTTGTGGTATTTATGCAGAAGTGCTTCGCAGTTCTCTAAGCCCAGACGATCCAGAGCATCTGTCTGATGTCCATACTGGGTTTCCGTCTGGTCTCGCTGGCCACTGTTCGCTAATGACCAGTAGAGTAATTCGCCACTTCCTCTCCTTGCGCTTCCTGCTCCTCCCTCGCCTTCCTCCTCCACTTGATGATGCCACTTCTGTGCCTCGCCCCTCAGGCCTGTGGTGGAGGAGGGTCAGGCTGAGCCCCTCCATCCACCCTCACCACTAGAGAGAAGGAGAGGAAGAGAGAGGAATGAAGAGTTAGCAGTTTGCATCGTTGACCATTGACCATCATGAAATATTTAGTGATCTTGCCTTTTTTTGCTGTCTTGGACAGATTTTAGCCTCCTGCCATTAACAGTCAGAGTGTGTGTGTTTGTGTGTGTGTTTTTGTGTGTGTTTGTGTTTGTGTGTTTGTGTGTGCGTGACTGCTCTTCATGCAGAATGAGTGTGTCCAAAGTCAAAGGTGGCTGAACTTCCCTGAATCTGAGACACGCAAACCAGTAATAGAAAAAAAATCGAAACTCACTTTGCACAAACGAGCTGGAACATCTATAATAACTTTAATATTGCCTGTAATTCTCTTTATTATTCTGCCATTTATACCTTCAGATTTAATGAGCAACATCCATAGCTGGATAACTGTAGTTATTGTATGTATGTAATTTTACATCTTCTGCCTTGTTGCATTTGTGCCCTGATTAAGCAATCTTCCTGCCCCTGACGGTGATTGCTCTTGTTTTTTCTCTTCTGATCTTTTGTACACAGTTGAAACACTCAACAATAAAATAGCTATGGTAATTGGTTAAAATATGGTTTTGATTAGTCAGTGTTAAAAGTAGAATTTCAAATATGTTCCATAAATTTCATGTTCAGTTTTACCAGTGGTTTTTGGTTATTGGTTTGCTTTGTGGTTCCGGTAGAGTCTTACCCGGGGCCAAGTGTGTGCTCATAATGAGAATACACGTCTGGGGAAAACTTGTTAAACTTTAATGCCGGATTGTGGTGAAACTTGCCACGAATAAGAGTGTGCCCCCTCTAAAGCCCACCCTGCGTAGGCAACACATATCTACATCTTTATGGAGGTTTTAGAGGGACTTTCACCCATTCTAACTTGCTGCAAGTATCACCATAAGCACCATCACTTTTTACTAATCAGTGGATTAGTTTAGAAATGTAATACCAAGTTGGTTTTTACCCTAATAAATCTTTATTTCCACACTCATACAGTCAAAATATTCTTTCCCCCAGTTGTTTTTATTGCAGGATCACGTACGGCCCTGTGATATTAGGTCTAACCATACCTCTGTGACTCTGTGTGGTTGAGGTACCTAATTAATGCCTGTAGATGGGAGTAGCTGAAACAAAACTGCAGTAGGCCCGTTAATCACATGATCACTTACTCAGCCTGCAATGTTCTGTACATTCTG
Source organism: Ladigesia roloffi (assembly GCA_037577295.1). Lineage (NCBI taxonomy): Eukaryota > Metazoa > Chordata > Actinopteri > Characiformes > Alestidae > Ladigesia > Ladigesia roloffi. Next base: position 6,681,665 of record JBBKCR010000027.1, on the reverse strand, counting down.
TTATGTCAGCATTTAATTTGAACGTTACCCATCATAATCCAACTGTGTCACTGTGGTGCATAAGAATATAGGACAGGTTGTAATGGGTATAGTAATAAGTATCAAAACCAGGTGGTAACTGGTATTGTGATGAGTATCGTATTGTGAGCTCATTAACAGCATCCACTGTTTTCGCCAATACTCCTGTAAAGGATTTGTCTCAAAAGAATGTGATTGTTCCACATCCGGCACTGGATTATGATTCTTTCGAATTAAGCCAAACTACCAAGAGCTAAAGCTTTTAAGCTCATGATTCTATTCAGTTTTCAGCTAACGAGGGCCCTCTCGAGCTACACTTGCCCCCTCGACCAACCACCCCACCCCTTCCCCACAGCAGTTCAACTGCAATCATTACTACATTCAGCGTGCCACACAAACGCCCCATTTTCCCACTAACCCCTCAATCTGTTGTCAATTGTAGGGAGCCATGGAAACGGTTCCGGAATGCAGAGAGCCTTTGAGTTGCGTGGTTCCGTTTTGTGTCTGGATCACTGCAGCGCTGTGCAAGTGCAGCGCTACAACAGTGTGGAGCTGCACCCCGCACAACGGCTGTCTATTCACTTCTTTTTTTATTTACTTTGCCCTGCCACCATGTGACATCATCGGTATCTCTCCATAGGATCCCTAGTCTAAGTGCAAATAAAGTCTTAATTGAGGAATGGAACAGTGCTTCCTATATCCTTTGGCCATCTTTGTAAATCCCATCATTTTTAGCAAATGTGTGAACGATGGAAGTTCATTAGCCTAGGAGCATTCGATATATCAGTGCTATGTTTTGTGCAACATTGCACATAATCCTATAAGACTACAGATTAAAACTGCCATTCAGTTACTCATAAACACTGAATTCTATAACCTCACTACACATTAGGGGCCAACCAGTCTGCTTGACTAATATATACAGAAGTAAACTAGTCACACGCAGAACTATGGAAAAAAAAACAAGAGTCTATATCGCAAAAGAAATTTTAAGAAAAATGTTTTTCAGCTAAACACAAAATGTACTTTATTGTTCTGAAAATACTACAAAATATGAAATTAATTCCTCTACAAACTTTAAAAATACATCTCCTAAACCAGGCCAGATGTTGGTTTAATTGAGGTGTGTTTATTTGTGAAAAATTCTACAAACCAGCCAGTTAAAGAAACTTTAGCAAAAAATGAATGCAACCAACACACATGGTGTACTGGTCAAAAACAGGAGCATATTTTTGCTACTAACAGATCCCAACTAATCCCCGGATACCTATTTCAGTACAGCATTTTTTTATATTTTTGCTATTTGCAGAGTGGGAATGACATGATGTACTTATGCACTGTCCTTATCCATCAACTATCTGCTCATAAATGCTGTATAGATTGTGCCAGAAGTGATGGTTCTGAAATATGTGGTGATTTTAATGTGCAGTATATATCAGGGGTCTGTGTAACCCTATGACTGGAGGGTCTGAGTCTAAGGTCAACTGAAATCGAAAAAAATCCAGTGCATATCTTATACCTCACATTGCCCCATGTGCTCCTAGTAGCAAGAAACTAGTAACATTATTTTTCTCTTTGCACTCTGATGGGTTTTTTCAGCAATGGCAACTTTTGTGTGATCAGTAGAGCAGTAAAAATCGATAGTTGTGCAATTATGAGTCAGCAAATATCTCTGCCCTGTGTTAATTACTTATGTCTGTTGTGGGGTTCAATACTCACAGCTTTTGTGATGTTCATTTACCCTCATCCCATTACACCCCACCACTGCTACACTCACAGCTAAGGGCACAGCAGTTGTCCAGAATGTGGACACAATTTAGTGTGTTTTTTTCTGTATAGCCAAGGGCTGTTTTCCTCTGATTACAGACTGATGTCCAACCACTAGTCTTAGAATTGAAACAGAACTGAATTTGTAAAGCAACGGTTAGGAAAGCGATTCCCTGTAGAGACGTGGGCAACAGAGCAATATTAAAAACAAGACCAGAGAAATGAGATTGGCAGAGTTAGACAAACAGTAGCAATGCAGAGAGAGTGAGGAATATAAAGGGAGAGAGAGAGGGACGGTCGTCGTTAGTGCTGTTCATGCAGAATGATGGTGGAGCCTCAGGTCACGCTTAAAAAAGGAGGGAAGAGGATGCAATGCTTTTAAAAATTAAACACCCTTTCACCCCCTTCCTCTTTCTCTGACGTCCATTCATCCATCCTTCCATCCCTCAAGGGTCTGAAAGAGCTGCAGAGAATTGGAGGAAAGTGAAAGAGAAGAAGGAAGAGAAATGGCTGCTCCAGTTGATCCTGTTGACTGAATCTGAGTCTAGTTTACCTAAGGGAAAATTTCTAGACAGCCATGGGCTATAAGGCTGCTTCACACAGCTCCAAATTGTTCCACGTTTTGATACTGTAGTATTTCAGACTGTCTGTGTCTAGGCATACTGCCAAGGGGTCTTCAGCAGCATCCATTCAGATCATTTGGAGCAGCCATTGTTTTTGGATTTCAGCGGCGAGTATGGCCATTAGTCACCGTTGACATTTTCGGACATGGCCCATAATTCAACAGCGGAAGCGCACTGGCCCATTACGAGAAGGGACTGGTGCACAAACACAGCTTGTGAAGTTTCAATACGGCCCAAACAAGCTTCTATACATCTCAGTCCAAGTCAAATATCTGGCAGACATCCCCATGAAAATCCTGTTCGATTATTCTTATATTCCATTATGTTGTACTAGACGTGCTGTCAGAAGGGAAAAATCTGGGACTTTTAATTAATGTAAAATAATTATATTTGGTCAAATTTTACAATACAATTTACAATTTTACAAAACATATCATTGGCATAAACATTACAGATTATGATGTCATAATCCAGGACTAGGCTTAATCCCTGTTTGGGAAACTGGCCCATCAATGTCCAAAAGTTTGTAGACACTTGTATTATCTTTCCTAAAATCAAAGCAATCGTTTGGGTTTGCAACCTCTCGCTGAACAATTGTAATCGATTGTAATCAAGGAATCATGGCAGCACTACTTAAATTACGGCATCTGTTTTCTTTGGACAAGTTTTTGAGAGCGTAAAAATTTAAATGGCAACAAACCCATTTAGAACTCATTTAGAGTGTGTTGTCAATTTCAAGTATTTACTCACTGGTGGAAAAAGTTAACCATTTAAGACAAATTAGTATGTGTTTGTGTGTGCGTCTAATCGAGCGTACATTGCTTGACCCTAAGCCACAGAACACAGAAGACACTGCCTGATCCTCAACATTTGTACTGAGAACTGTATGAACTTGCACCTCCTCATCCCAAGCCTTTTTGGCAGCCAGGTTTGGAGTCTAAATGCATATATTTTTGCACAAGAAATGTACTCTATACTAGTGCACAAGTCAATATATATTCATCTGGTTTAGCTTTAATGATGCCAGTGACATCAGATGTTATTCTGAGACATAGGAACAATCTCTGCATTATTAAACATAGCTCGAGTTGAATGACTTGGGTTTCATGTGATATGTACAAAAGAATCAGAACACACCTGGTTTCAGGTTTTGGTCTTGACCACTTAGTTCCATTGAAGGGTAAATGTAATGCAGTGTCTAAAATAATTTCCTCTACAGAATGTATGGAAACAAATTCCCACAGAAACTACAAAATCTTGTGAAAAGCTTTCCGAGGAGAGTGGAAGCTGTCATAGCAGCAAATGGGGACCAACTTCATATGAAATCTATGTATTTGAATGCAATGTCATTAAAGTCCCTGTGGGATGTAATGGTCAAGTGTCCCAATACTTTGGTCCATATTGTGTATGTGTGGTATACATGTGTGTGTGTACATATGTGTGGATCCTGGTTAGATAACTTACTGTAGACGATACTGATCGATTCTGAAAAGAATTTAGTACAAGGTGTACAAAAGGACGTGCTAATTTTGCAGATTTATTTAAAATGTTCACAGCTCCCTGCAGTGCCTTAATGAGTTGACTGTAGTAGTTGTTGTGCAGTTAACTGCCACCCACCAAACACACATGCGTGCACACGCATACACCCACACTCGCACAGCATGTGGCAGGACTGTGAGTTTTAATGGCTTCCGTTCTAGCAGCAACAGACATTTTTTCGGCTAATGCTAATTAGCAGCCATTAAACACTGGTGTTACATCAAATTTTAAGCAGCCCCAGGGACAGCAGCCGGCTGGACTGAGCCCTGCTATTCGTCACCAAACACCTGCTAATGAGACAATCGCAAAAAAATATGCACTACAGGGTAAAAATACAAGCCAAAGAAGTGTCACGCAACTCTGGATTATTCACGGCGGGAGGTTTATCAACAAATTTGTCCAGCAAGTAACACTGCTAGAAGATCTGCGCAGTGACGCAGACCACCGTGTGACCTCATGTGGACCAGTCAAAGTCAACGATGTGATGACTGCCCAGTTTTCTCCAGACTTGCAGTCACAAGGACTTTATATGCTTTTTTCAAGAAGGTCCACAGGGACTTTCACTGGGGATAATGCATGCTTTTTGTAAACGGCCATTTGGGATGCAGGCTTGATTCAACTTTGCTTCGCATGCAATGGGATGAGTCCTGTTTAGCAGCTTGTACACACCAGAACATGCAGACTCAAGCTATTGCTTCATTTCAGCCAAAAGAAGAAGTGCAAACATCTTGATTCAAAGCATACACTGAACGCTTCCACTGCTGTATTTGGACTGAGATGTAGCAAAACTACTGAAGTCAGTCGACCGAAACCAGTCTGGAACTGACAACAATTGTACTGTCATCATGCTAACGCTAAATTAATATTTAAAATGAATGATGCTTTTTGAACAAGCTCTAAACAAACACTGCCGTGGTTCATTGTGAGTTATAAATAATTTCTCACAGCAGTTGTTTAGAAAGAACACATTACTGAGCATGGATAGGTGAATTAGACCGGCTTCAGATCCGTCTGCTGCAGTGAGGTATGCCACGGCGCTGCTGTTGTGGGACTGGTCATGCCACATTGAATGTAGATTGCTGCTTGAGGCTGCTTTCATGTGGCTGCGCTGTCTGGGCCTTTCTGAGATTCTCTGAACCCCCCTTCCCAAACAATAGCAGCTGATTAATGATTAGCATGGTTGGGAGTCTCATGTGTTTGGAGTGTGTCTGAACAAAAGTGCTGATCGAGGACAATTCATCCTTCTTCATCCGCTGTGGCTTCACAAGGCTGTAATGCGCAAGAACTGATCCTAAGTCAGTGCTTGTCCTATTAGGAGACATTCCGTCCCATGTTAGGATTACCATACAAATCAGTTTGGAAATTCTGTTTTAATTTAAAGAGAAAGGCTTATTGTAAATAATTTGCACCGTGTGCGCGTGTTTATGGCTGTGTGCATGAGTGTGTGTGTGTAGAGGGAGAAGGCATCTGCTTTGAGACATCCTAGGAGAGGACAGTAACAAAGTGTTGAAGCCTGAGGCTCCTTTTTGTCAGACAGAGTTTGTGTGTGTGTGTGTATATATGAGAGAGAGAGAGCGAGAGAGATCTGAAGGAACAGAATGGGACATAGAGACAGAAACAGGATGAACGGACAGATGGACACCAGCACGACAGCTGAAGAGAAGAGTCTGTGTGAGACAGTGCTGTTGTATGGACAGGGTCTAGTTCACATTCCTGAGCTCTCACTCTTTAACTTTCCATCTCCTTCTCTCCCTCTCTTCCTTTCCCACAGTTGCATTTCCCCCCTACTGTGTCCGATATAACAAATATTGTTTAGGAAATCTGTTTTCTACAAATGATGCAGGATTCTTTGGATTATGCATAAATTAATACATAAAATAATAATACATAAAAGCTGTAAGCAATCTAATAGACACAACATTCGATAATCGCGATTCCTGAAAACAGGGCTCATTTTTCCTGTAGGGGAAAAACCGCTTAGACCCACAGTTACTAATATGGCAGTGACACCGGTCACTTCAGAAGGTCAAAACACAATTATTTACTGAATTGTGTCTATGCATAGTGCATTTCCAGAAGCAATCCTAGCAGAGGAGGTGGGGTGTATGGTCCCAGTATGAGGGGGTGGGGTGGGGGGGTCCCCTTCCCCAAATGAGTGGCTCCAAAGATTTAATTAGTATTGCTTGTGTTGAAAGTGCTCCACCGTTTACTTTATTTGTTCTTTATTAGGTTGCATTGATGTTTTGCCAACATTACTAAAAGCTTGTAAAACTCAACAGTTTTTATGAATGAAAATATGTGCAGGTACGGTCAGTCCTGTGTGTGTGAAAAGTCTGCTGGTGCTCTTTTTACCCCCCTCCCTACTCACGGTACGACAAAACCAAAGGCAGATGTTTACTGCCTGGTGGGTTAATTTCACCCACCCATTGTTGTAAATATTGTACCGAAGAAAGTCTGAACATGATATACAATCACTCACTTTGCTCTCTATCTGTCTCACAAACACCAGGCCGTCTGCACTTACTGATGTTTCGCGCCGCAGTCAAGGTCAGATGAAGTGTACCATTGTGCAGATAAGGATAAGTGTATGGCTAAAAGAAGGAATGTCTGCCAAACACACCTCTCGCTCTGTCTGTACATCTGTGTGTGTGTGTGTGTGTGTGTGTGTGTGTGTTCTGATGTTTTCAAAGCTTTAATGAGTTTCTGTCTATCCAACCCCCACGGGCTGGGGCGAGCGTTTACATTAAGTAAACGTGTATCAGCTATCTTTTATTTATTCATTAATCAGGTGCTTTTATCCAGAGTGCTTCATATAGGCAAGCACTTTCCCCACTCTCTCAACTGCAAGCGGTCAGACAAATGCAGCTAGACCGCCGAAATGTGTTTTGTGATGTATTCCGATGTGCTGGACGTTCATATTCTCATAATGACTTTTCGAATGTGCTGTAACTGAAAGACTGTAGTTTAAATTTAACTCATGAACCGACAAACACCTAATGGCTAGTTTACAACAGACCATATTAAAGTGCCATGGAAATATATGGAAACGCATTCATTTTATTCCTAAAAAAACAGACCTTAAAATGAAATATTACCAAATGTTAGATTGTTTTCATAATTAGACCTGGCATAAACACAATTCTGTGTTGCCTCTTTTTCTGCGATGCCTTAGAAAGTACATTACAAATATTAAAACAACCTCAGCTGCATTTCCAACTGGATCATTATCAAAAGTCAGACCAGAAAATCGTCTCTGGCCGGTCAGGACTGTGTGGGCGTTTCAGTGTGGGTGATTGACAGCGGCGTAGTCATGGCACTATTAACAACCCCTTTGGTAGCAAGCATTTTTTCTTTCAATAGAACTAAAGACTCTGGTGTGTGTGGGTGATCAGGGCAGTGCCAGGGTCAGTGCACTTCCAGGGCTGAGCCCAGGAATCAGTTAAACAACCCTGAGGTCCCCAACCTTTTTGGAACTCGCAGCCCACACAGCCGAACATAAAAACAGATATAACAAAGAAAGCAGTGCCGCCTTAAAACGATAGTTCACCCAAAAATGAAAATTTGATGTTTATTTGCTTACCCCCAGGGCATCCAAGTCGAAGGTG
>JBBKCR010000027.1:6632947-6648276 GCA_037577295.1 Ladigesia roloffi | reverse complement strand
TTACCATTTGATCAAATAAACCTGTCTTTAGCAACTGTTTTGACAGTTTATTTCTTTTTATGGAGTTTATTTTTTGTTATTAGTAACATCTTAGTATCATCTCTCCAGTGCAAAACAAAATAATAAGGGGTCAGCCCCCTGACCTGCAATATATCCATCACATTTGGGATGAAATGGGACAGAGATTGTGACCCAGGCCTTCTTATCAAATAACCGTATCTGACCGTATAAATCTTCTACAGAATGAATGGTCACAAATTCGGGCAGAAATATGTCAAAATATTTCCAAGATGAGTGGAAGTCCCTGATGGTGGACTGGTCATGCATTTAAATACCGTTACACATGAAATCGAAGCTTGTTTATGTATAAATACATGGAGCATATATTTTATATCTAGAAACACCTTGAGGCATGTTTTAATGCGGCTGTGCGCCATTTCACTCACTAGTGAAACGGGTCAACAGAATATACCATCTCTCACTTCCTGCGTGCCACTCCCACAGTCAAGTTCGACCACATCAAAAGGATCTGCCGTGTATTGCTTAGTGAACTGGGGTACAGACATTCTGGAATAGAAAATCTTTTCCCCAAAATGGCTATGTTCAGTATGTATTGGCATGCATAAGCCTTAAGATTGTCCTTTGCTAGAAGTACGGGCCACAAACCCTAAAAAAAACAGGTGCCCCAAGATTTTAGCCCACATGTACCGCTCACCCTGGGCACCAGATCGATGTGTTGTTGTTCGGTAGCTGACTAGTGATGCCTCAGTGGTGTCAAAAATGGCAGCGTTTTGGTATCACCACATCTTTACGATTTAAATATACAGTTATTTTTATTTATTTAAGGCAGAAGTATAGTATATATTTTATTGTATTTGTATCTCTGATTAAGGTTCTGCTTGTAAAGTGTGCAGAGGGACTGGCCAGCTGGGTTGTGGGGTAGGTTTAGTAAATTCTATTACACTCCAAAATCAGCTACAAATGTGTGTTTACACCTTGCTTTTTTACCAAATCCGCCCTGTGGCCCTGTTTTGTGAGCTCAAAAAAAAACCCATAGAAGTCTATATTCTGGCAGCATGTCGTGATTTTGTTTATATTTACAATTGAGTTCTGGAGATGCTAACCAGCTAACTTTAGCTAAACAGATAACTCTCACTGGTTGAATTCGTAATTTTTTTTAAACAGAAGCTCGCTCCGGTGTCCCTGTTTGTAAGGCAAAATAGGCATATAAGTATATATTCTGAAAGTATTTTGTGGTGACAGTGGTTCATATTTACTTATGAGTTCTGGAGATGCTAATCAGCTAACTTTAGCAAAATATTTAGCTGGCTGTGTTCGTTTAATTTTGTAACTAAAGCAGCAGCATGGTTAAACACAACGAGGGCTTGTAATTAAACAGTTTGTCACAAAACCGAATTTGGCTTCCTATTTACGAGCTTCTTATTTCAGTTTTCAGTTCCACCTTAAGTGGTACATTACCTACAGCCGTTGAAAATGCTGTTCCATTTAAGGTGGAACCGAAACTAATAATACTTTCCTTTTTACGGTCCACCCACAGCTTGAGAAAAATAGTGTTGTCCAAAATATCATAAAAATTTGCCAGCTGATTTACACCGTTTTATTTCACGCCAATTAGTTTGACAGCTTAAAAACGGGATGATGCGCTATTCAGGGTTGTCAAATTCCAGTTCTGGAGGACCGTGGTCCAGTACGTTTTGGTGAATTCCCTGCTCAAAAACACCTGATTCACATCGCCAGTTAATTGTCAGGTTTAGTGAATGTGTTTGTGTGGGACCGGAATTTGACACCCCTGCGCTACATGGTGAAAAGTATTTGGGCACACTTGTTTTTCAGGGTTTGGGCTAGGCACCTTACTTCCAGTTAAGAAAATATTAGTGCTTCAACATAATAAGACAATGTTCAACGTGGAACAACTTGATTTGCCCACACAGAAACCTGACCTCAGCCCCATACAACAGCTTAGGAATGAACTGGAACAGAGATTGTGTCTGACCTTATAAATGCTCTTCAGGATGAAGGGGCACAAATTTCCACAGGAACTGCCAATATTTTGTAGAAATCCATCCAAGTGGAGTTGAGGGTGTTATAGCACCAGGAATATTACAGTCTATGTACTTGAATTCAGGGTCATTAAAGTCCAGCTTGGTGGAACAGCCAAGCATCCCGATATCTTTGTTCTATAGTGTTCTTGGAGAGTTGTTAAGCTTTGGGGTGATTTAACATTTATTTTCTGTGTATTCCAGCTCAGTAAGTGTCTATGAAATACCTCAAGCTTCATCCAGTTGGTCCCTCATTTTGAGACCTGCTCAGCTCGTCTGAGACCTGACTGGGAACCCTAAGAGCTTGCCGCAGGTCAGTCAGATGCATAGGCCTCAGTTCAGCACTAAAATAAGCAGCAGTTATATTGTTATTAATAAAAAAATCTGTATATAAGTCACATTCTTGTTGTTCTGATAGTGTGGATGCCCACCTGCTGTACCAGATCAACTATGATGAACCCACTGCAGTAGTTTTTGCAAATGAAAATGGAGGATATGTCACTGTCAGGCCTGGATAACACCAAGCTAGAGGTAAATAAATAAATAGTATTCTATATGTATGTATATGTGGTGCTATATAAAATTTGTATGCAAATTGTTTAAACACCATTTATTTTCTTAGTGCGTTGTAGTGTCTTTTTGTTAGCAAAGCTGAATTAGATAAAAAAAAAAAAGAACTAACAAGGAACCAGTACAAAGTATTCAGATTCAGATGTTCTGTTTGTAGTTGATATTTTATGAGGTGGAGAGGAGAACACCGGTTTGGTTCCAGAGCTCCCCATGGTTCTTCCAGCCTTTGTTTGAATTTTTTTGAAATTCCATCAGCAGCTCCTGATTTAATTTAATGGAACTAATTGAGTCAAACCAAGTTTCTAATATAAACTACAAGTAATACTGGACTTCTACAAGGAACACATTGATCTTCTGAACATAAAATGCCTGCTATATAATGCATATGTATTCATTCTTTTAAGTATAATTTAGCATATTAAATAATATTACTTTTATTAATAATCGCTTTCAATGGTGCTTAAAAGTGCCTTTTGCACAGTATTCTGAATATATATTGCATATTGCCCAAATGACATGCGATCATAAAACAAATCACATTTTGTTTTATGATCTGCAGGCTGTCCACCTTAACAGCATGTTGGACTTGTTTTTGTCTTAACTGTTTTAGGCCTTGGCTAATGAAATCTACTCAGACTTGGTGGAGGATGCCTGTTTGGGGCTATGTTTTGAGGTGCACCGAGCCGTCAAACAGGGCTACTTCTTCCTGGATGAGACCGACCAAGAAAGTATGAAGGATTTTGGTGAGCGACGATGGAGTCTGTAGTCAGATCTTGTATATTGTCAGAGTTAAAATGAAAATAAGCAGGACTTTATGGTGTATGCTAATAAAGTCTGGAGTGTTTTTCCTCTGGACGTTATTCAAACTTTTTCAAGATTTATATTTATAATCTTGCATTGTTTCTTTTTTTAAATATAAGTTTACATTTTATTTTTGTTTATGTGTTTTTTTAATCTTACTAGTGTTTTATCCTTTTGTCTTGTTTCTTGATTATTTGATGTGAAGCGCTTTGTGACCTAAGCAAACATGGCTCTACTCCCTTGCTCATTTTTTGTGTTAGATTTCAAAGAATCCTCACAGCTGTCCTTTTTCCTTTGTAGAAATTGTGGACCAGCCAGGGGTGGACATATTCGGACAGGTGTACAACCAGTGGAAGAATAAGGAGTGTGTGTGTCCCAATTGCAGCAGGAGTATAGCAGCCTCACGCTTTGCCCCACACCTGGAGAAGTGTCTGGGAATGGGCCGCAATAGCAGCCGCATCGCCAACCGCAGGTTTGCTCACATGCAGTTAAACTGATTTCCATGTATATCTGTTCTTCTCTGGGCTGTAAAATTTTTCTATTTAGAAAGATCTGGCGTTATCTCAGCATTACGAAGTTACACTCTCATTCAGATTTATACCTCCAGAATTGTAATGGAAGCAACACTTTGTTTTGGCTTAAGAAAGATTCAAAATGCATCAGTTTAAGGGTGAATTGCTTAATAATATAAATGTTAATTCAACTGCTGTTAATTACATTGTAATACACAGATTTTGCTCAAAGGAAGACTCAAGACAAGACTCTTGGATATACACAAATAATGAGAGTGTTAGCGTTAGTAAACAAACACAGATGATGTTATGTCTGGCAAATGTACTACACAATATACATGACAATGCATGGTTCATTTATTGTTTGCCTTTGCTCAATATGTATTTAGCTCTTTGGCCATAGTAGCACACACAATGCTCTCTCTGCAGAATAGCCAGCAGCAACAACACAAGCAAATCAGAAAGTGACCAAGAGGACAATGATGACATCAATGACAACGACTGGTCATATGGTTCAGAAAAGAAACGTGAGCCCTCTTGTTTCCTTGCCCTTACTCTTTTTCAGTTTCATCTATTTTCATTTTTACATGTTCGTTTTTGAAACACACCTGTCTGTCTTTGTCACTTGTAGCCAAGAAGAGAAAGTCTGACAAGGTACTGATATGTTCTATTGAGTTTATGTCAGAGCTTACTTAGGTAGAGTGGGTATAGAAAAGAATCACCACGTTTTTAAAATCTTCATGTTTTGTTAAACTGAAGGCACACACACAAAAAAAATTCCACTTGAATCCACACAGTGCAACTTATTAAATCCAAGTAACAGATAATATAACAACAGTTTAGGGGGAAATAACTACTTTGAGGATTCTAAGGCTAAGTTGAAAAGGCTGAAGTGTTCAGATGAGACCAAAATCAAACTACTTGGCCTGAGCATCTAATGGTACATCTGGCAGAAAACCAATACAGATCACCATCCAAAAACACCAAACCAACAATAAAGCATGAAGATGTTTCCACTGTGGGATGTTTCTGTGCAGCAGGGACTGGGAAACTTGTCAGGATAGAAGGAAAAATTTGATTGGGCATAATACCATCAAGTCTATGAGGGAGGAGTTGCTAACTTTGGCTTGAAAGTTGTCAGTGGAAATTGACTGAACAAAAATGGGGTTGAACAAGAAAATTGTGAATGTCCTTGCGTAGCATTATTAGCACCATTCAGCTTGACTGAACTTGAACACCTCAGTCAATGAGTGAGCAAATATTGTGCTGTCTAAATCATCTTTCACATTGATGCCATATGCTGCAAAGAAACAGAATGTGAATGTTCTGATTCTTTTCAATAGCCACTGTATATTAATTATGTCTGTATTTACTGGTAGTTGTGAGGCAGTGCTTATAGAACACTTCTTACACAGTTGTGATGTGCTGCAAAAATATGAACAATGCAATTAAGGAGCTTTTCACTCATGTTTTCTCATCTAGAATCCGAATTCGCCCAGAAGATCCAAATCACTAAAGCATAAAAATGGTTAGTATCTTTTTTGTTGGATGGTTGAAATTAAGTGAATTAACTGTGAAAAAAACATTTTAATTCTTAGAATACTTTGACAGTGTGGAATTGACTAGATTCAGATGTGTGCTATCTTCCATATAGGTACACTATATGGACAAATGCAAAAGTGCTGGGACTATTAAACCAACAGGGACTTGAATGACATTGCGTTCAAATACATACATACATCCCCCTCTTGCTGCTCTGATAGCTTTCACTATTCTTGGAAGGTTGTTTTGTTGGAATTTGTGGCAAATTATTCTGTAGGGCATTTATGATGTTGGACGACATGACCTGACTCACAATCTCCATGCAAGTTCATCCCAAAGGTGTTGGATGGGGTTGAGGTCAGAGCTCTGTGTGAGCCAGTCAAGTTCTCCCACACTGGACTTGTTTTTATGGATCTTGCTGGAGGAGAAAAAGTTCTTCCTCAAACTGTGTCCACAAAGTTGGAAGCCTGATGTTGTCTAAAATGTCTTGGCTAGGTGCTTGATTTTTATAAAGCAGTTTTTTTGGCCATATAGTGTATATTAAACTATCATAGTTATTGCCCAAAGGACGTCTACTTAAAGACTAAATTATATTGAATAAATGTAATGTGACTAGAGGACAGAATGGTTCAGCTCTGGATAGTTATTAGATAACGATTGTCCGGTTGTCTCTTCCGCAGGAGAGATCAGTGGTAGTGTGAACACGGATCTCTACAAGGTACACATTCACCTCACTTCGAAACTAATTGAGTGTGTTTGTGACATGATCTGTAAAGTATTTTACCATCTGTCCTTGTCGTCACTGCCTCAATTATATACTTTTCCTGCAATTGAAGATATTTAATATGTATGAATGATATTTAAAGTTTTCTGCACTTTTTATAGCAATACAGCTGTAGTTCTGGGATCAGCTATGAAACTCTGGGGCCTGAAGAGCTACGATCTCTTCTGACTACAGTAAGCGAAGTTTTTTTTCAGTCATTCACCAGCCTTTCTATGTATCTATATGTTCTGTATATAAATACTCATGCAAACAAACCCATCCATCCATTTTCTACCCCTTTATCCCACACTCGGGGTCGGGGGTGGACTGGAGCCTATCCCCTACGGGCGAAGGCGGGGTACTCCCTGCACAGTCGCCAGCACGTCGCAGGGCCACACACTCACACACATTCACACTCACAAGCACACCTAGGGGCACAAAGTCTTCCCAACTAAGGGCATTGTTTTTAACAATCACTTTGCAGTACAAATTAATTTTTAAGTGTTTTTGATAATTAGAACTTTTATCTATGTGGTGTCTAAAACCACATAGATAAAATACATCTAAAACATACTTTTTGTTCAAATTTATAAACAAAACATAAAAAAAACAATTACATATATGTACATTTGATCATTTTTGTATCACTCATAAATACCTGCTCTTATTATGATTTGTTACATTAACATGCATTGTAAGATTTTTTTTGTTACTACATATTCCACATATAGACTACATATATGAAGTTCTCATGAAATGACTGCTGTCAGTAAATAAAATACTCTCCATAGTGTCTCTGAGTCTATGTTTTGATAAAAATCTGATTTACTAATATTATCTTGTGCTGCTTACTGAGAGTGATTGTGCAGTGTTTGTGTAACCCATGAGAGTTTAGTGTGTGAGTTAAGTGTGGTTTGATTGTGAGAAGTTCAGTATGCTGTAGGCTGGACAGTGGTTCACGTTCAGAGATGAATGGCTCTTGTGTTAATCTCTGATCGTGTGTTTTTAACAGCAGCTCTTCTCTCCTCAGCAATGTGGGGTTGTATCAGAGCACACAAAGAAGATGTGCACGAGGTAAGTGAAACACACAAACACACACACACAAATACACACAAATACACACGGCAGGCTCATAACATAAACCATAGTCAATGGCCTGTGATTTTACGCTCTGACTCACACACACAATGCAAAAGAGTTCTTTAAGTACAGAAAAAGAAATGTAGTTACTTACGTAATATAATTATGTAATAATAAGACCATGGTGCAATACTTACTACAGTAAATACTACAGTGTTATATTTATTTATTTTTTATTATCTTTATTATATATTTATTTTATTGTTTGTGGTGTATCGCAGGTATCACAGAATAGTAATAAAGGAAAAATACATAAAATAAATAAATAAATAAAAATACATGAAATAAAATAAAAAATTCATTACATTTATATTGTAGTGGACCTCAAAGTGAGTAATTATTATCCATAAATATATAAATTGGGTTTACAGAAACAGCATATTGTGATCTTCCTCAGTTGTTGTTGTTTTTTTTTATAACTTCTTAAATATGAGTTTTATTCGGTTCACTTTTGTTTTTATTTGATAGTCAATATTAGACATGAAAAATAAGTCAGAATTTTTCATACAGTTAGCACATTATTCTCACTGACACCACACTGGTAGCTGTGTTTTGGATTCAAAGTGTGTATGTTATAGTCTCTATAAATATTTGGAAGTAATTTAATCTTAAATAATTACCATAAAGTCCAGACTATAATAGACTATATATTTTCCAAATGTTGAACTCTGCGTCTAATAATACTGTGCGGCTAATGTATTTTTTTTATGATGCCAAAAACATTTAACCTCGTAACCAGACCGGGCGCCAGACACGGATTTGCGGACGGACCTTTGGGGAGGCACACATTTTATAGGCTTGTTTCGTGTTGAAATATTTTGATGCGCATCTCAGCTGCATCTGTGACGAGCGTTCAGGAAGCTCAAAACTCCTGAACCAATCCTAGAGGCTCGTTTTTCCAGGGCAGGCTCGAGTGAGTCTGAGGAAGATAAGGAAGATGAAGATGGTGATTAATTTCTTGTCCTGGTAGGCTGCAGTATATATACGGTATATATTTTTACTGGTCGTTAGGAGATGTTGGAATGTTGTTCGTGCACTGATCAGTAAAAAAGCATAAGCAACATAACATGTGTGTTAGAGACAGTGTTCGAATAATAAAATCATGTGCAATATGTATTTGTTAATTTTACCGTTTAAAAGCAAAAAAATAAAGTAGATATCACATATTACAACGTGAGACACATGCGGCTTGTAACCCGGTGCGGCTTGTACAAGTACTAAGCTGATTTTCTCTCTAAAATTTGCGCATGCGGCTTTTAATCAGCTGTGCACTTTAGTCCAGAATTTATGGTGAGATATTATGATTTAGGACATGTAAAAACATGTATTACAGGTTACACATCCTCTTCATGCTTATTTTGAAATACCACTGACACAGCAGTAGGACACATAGGCAGTGACCTCCAGGAGTTCTGCTCTTGTCTTTTAAAACCAGGTGAGGAAATGGAAGATAATGTTTAATTCAGTACCAGAGCTAAACGGAAGCCTCTTGATTCTCTGCAGCTCTGAGACCTGGGTGGTCCAATAAAGGCTTTACGCTTTCTGAGAATGAGTGTTGTGTGTGTTTGTGTGTGTTTTCGCTGAGATCTAAGGTTGATTGTGCATGTGTCATAAAGGCATGATCTTTTTCATTTGAGCAAATGGAAACGATCTTGTCCTGTTGGGACTGATAATATGGAACACAAGTGGGTCATTTTAATAACATCCGATCATTGTCTATGAGGGGATGATTTGCCTTATTCTGATTAGATGAAAAGCATCCATTCGTCTCCAATTGGATAACTTGAGGTTGTTTTCAAGCACTGCTTGTTTTTCAGGCTGTGAGACGTTTGAGACATCTGCCAGCGCCTCTCTGGCCCGTTCTAACCGCTAATCTCTAACCCCAGAGCCTGCTTCTCACGCCCGGTTGGCCGCTGGCAGCATCTGTCTAGTCTCCAGCCCAGTCAGTGTGTCTGATGCAGTGCATAATGCCACGTTGTGTCCTGGCAGGTCCCAGCGGTGTCCCCAACACACGGACGAGCAGAGGAGGGCGGTCAGGGTCTTCCTCCTGGGGCCGTCCGCGTGAGTTTCACCCTAATCCCTACCTCCCCCGCCTCAGAGCCCTCCTTGCTGAAAAAGCTTTTTCTTGCGACCACGTCCCAGTTACAATTCAGAAAAAGTCTCATTACCTCTTGCCATTCCTACTCTCCAGGTGTCCATGTTAAATCCAGGATTTTTTGTGCAGTGTTAGGCATAATACTCTTTCTTCAAACGTTTTTAATGAAAGAATTTGATATGCTGTGTCAGCATGCCCCAGTCTGTAAAGTCCTGACGGAAAGTGAATAGCAAAAACAGGCCTTTTTGATTACTTAATGGTTGTGATGTCACAACCAGGTACTATCTAAATAATTTCAGCACTACTCATTCAAGCGCTGGGTGTTCTATAGCAGAGTTACTGGAGTGGAAGGTGTGTAAAACAAAAACTTAGCACAATTGCAGCCATTGAAAAACATCTGGACATGCAGATTTTCTGTCTAAACTTGACTGTTTCATTTTTTTATTTCTTTACAGCATGTCACAATAATGACTGATGGTAAATCCACAACAGCATATTGTGGTATGGGAGAGTGATAAAATGCGCAAGTTATTTAATAGAAAAGGCCTTGAAGAAGAATTACTGGAATGATACTGTGTGAGTTCCAGGGTCACTGTGACAGGTCACACCTCTGTACTCACTTGTAATTGACATTTCCAAGTTCACAGGGGCGATAAGAAGTGAGAGTCTAAGTTCTGAATTGTCCTGCGTTTACATGGACATCCTTTGCTTTTCTCTTTTCCTTTTTTCCCCTCTGATCCAAAATGTGAATCGGACAGGGCTTAAAGGGATCTTTGGGTATTTTGAAGGTTGTATAATTTTTGTAGATGACTGGCCTGGTGTTTCCTGAGTTATTGTGTGGCTTGTAATCTTTACAGTGATGAGGAATGGGATGCAGAAACAGTTGGCTCTTAAAAACGAAGAATTATTTACTTTGGACATTTGGTTGTTCATAATGAATACATTTTCATACTGTACATGTTTCAATTTTAGACCAAAAAAAAAACATGACAGGTATGTAGACAAAGAACAAAGAGAATAACTAGAAAATAGAACTGGCACAAGAACTGTCAAGCTTCACAAAGAGGGTGGATAGACTGAAGATCACAGTCGTTTAGTTTCGAGAAAGCTTACATATAAAGTATAAATATTACTTTATATGGAATAATATTACTGTAAACCTCATTGGTTCATTTATTATGATGTGTCCACACAAAGAAAACGGCAGCTGGCATTTGAAGGAGTAATCATTTTAAATATTTACATAATGTGTTGCACATTTGTAATGATTTTTGTTAGGGATGCACCGATACCACTTTTTTGGAAAACGAGTACTAGTACGAGTACTTCCAATTTAGTACTTGTGATACCGATACCGAGTACTTAATAAAAACATGATTTAAATGTACAGGTAACAGCTTTAGTCATGTAATTTAACAAGAAAACATGGGACTAGTTTGAAATTAAGAACATTTATTTAAAATGAAAAGCATGTTGTATGCAACAATATTACAGAATAAAAAATTATTTAACCCCTTACATGCCTCTCGGGGGACTTTTAACGAGTACGAGTACTTTAGAAAATGTGGTATCGGGGCCGATAACAGATACCGGTATCGGTATTGGTGCATCTCTAATTTTTGTATAAAAAGTAGGCATATATTTATTTTACATATGACACTGTAATATGACAGGCAGATCAGACTTGTCACAGTTGAGACATTTTGTGTGATGATTTTGATACTAAGAACTGTCTAACTAATTGGTCTTGGTCTGTTTGTTGACTGCAGATATCTAAATAAAAGCCTAATGTTACCAATTTAGGCTTAAGCTTAAGCTCAAATAAACAGTGTGACTAAGGTGTCATAACACCAAAATTTAGAACATGCCATAAATGCATTTTTTTATTTTATTTACATCCATTTGCCTCAGTCCAATAAATGAAAACAAACTCATTTCACATTCTGGTCGTTGCAACATTAACTGATGATTGTGACAAATTATTCCAGCCATCCTGAATAATTGCAGTCACATGACTGTTAGAAAGGCCTGCAGTCAGGTTGCATCGCCTTTTGGATCGAGAGCCTAAGGTCTTTAGCAGTAATCCTGGTTTACCAGACCCATTCATGGTAATGTTTCTTTTTGACTAGGTCTAACTGGCATCTGCTCACCTCGTGGAAGTTCATGGACAAAGGAGTCATATAACTTGAAGTTTGTTTTTGATCATTAGCGGTCACCGTTAATCAGCGTGTAGTTCTGTAGTAACCCGAACTCGTGAATTGACAGGTCAGCGCTGCCGGATCCAGAGTCTGCGTTGGAAAATGATGGGTATGACACCCCCGACGGACAGCTGATCATGTCCCGCCTCCAGTGGGACGGCTCGTCTGACATCTCACCCTCAGACTCTGCCTCCTCAAAAGCCAGTAAGTTTTTTATTTTTAATAAGGGTGTATACCTGTCTGTAAAGGATTTCTCCTCAGATGCTATTCTATTTATTCTGCTAGAAGCTTTGCCATTTATTCAGCTGTGTTGACGCTATACCATGTAACAGCTTGGCGAGTTGCATTTCGCTTTATTAGCCAACATTCGGTGGAGAGAACATGATTTGGTAGCACTTTATTCACACTGTTGCTGGTTTATGAAAGCGTGAGTGTCTGTGTGAAAGGATATGGATGTCTTTAAACAAACTTTTCATCAGAAATGGCACATTGTGTTTGTTTTTTCCCCAGTGCTGGTACTACTACTGAGATTTACGGTGACCTATTGTTGATTATATTTCTTGTTTTAAAAAGCACCGGTCTCTAGTACTTTACAAGAAGTAATAACTTTACAAGAAATAATAACTTTCTGGCCTCAAAGTAGTGTGTGTTATTGCTATTGCAACACTCTGCTTCATAAGTATGAAAGGATTCATAATTTTGGTTTTGTTTTTCTTTTTTTTCTTCTCTCTCTCTCTCTCTCTCTCTCTCTCTCTTTCTCAGGTACCAACAATTCGGACTCTAAGAGACCTAAGAAAAAGAAGAAGCCCAGCTCATTGCTTGTTAGCACAGCAGGAGGAGAAAGGGAAAAAGGAGTAGAGCGAGAGAGAGGAGAGAGGGAAAGAGGAACCGGAGGAGGAGGAGGAAGCTCTGGGGTTGTACTGGGTGGAACCAGCAGCAGCTCCCAGAATGCACTTGCACTATCAAATCGTAAGAAAAGACCAAGACTGCCAGCTCCAACCGCTCCCAGCATTTATGATGACCTGAACTGAATGAAATATAACCCTCTCACACACAGTCCCCTTCTTCACTGGACACGATAGTAACACTGATTTATTTTTTCCACCATTTTAGGCACAAGAGACCTAAAACAGAAAGAGAGAGAGAGAGAATATGAGTGAGTGTGTGTGTGTGTCTGCAGTCATGTGCTGTTAAATATTGGGGTTTACATTATTGCTGATTAGTACAAATGTGCCATAGCATGTTCAAACGAAAGTGAGAGGCAGTGTGTGTGTGTGTGTTGATCTTGTGAATAATGGTCATAAGACGTGTGTGTTTGTGGATCTTGTGAATAATGGTTATGAGTTTGTGCTTCTAAAACTGTACAATAATGTTACTGCAGCTTTTCTCCTTGGCTGTGGTCGATTAGTTTAAAAAACCTTCCTTTCCCGTCTGCTTGCTGTAATGTCACCTGATCTGCAGCACATGGCCTTGCTAAATGTATCAGTAGAGCTGATTTGCATATGGATCCACTTGACTAGTGGATCAATGAAAATTAAGAACCTTGGATGAGAGAGGAAGGTTTATATACAGCTACTCAGACACAGCCATGGATGGTCTGAATAATTACTCAATAATGCTACATCATATTTGCCTGTTTCTACTGCTTCCTGCTAAATAATGCTCCTTTGATAATCGCTGTTACAGCTTCAGGCCAAATCTTTGCTTCTTTGATACACATTTTATCATTTTTGCTGCCTCCTAGTAAATATTTTGCAGTGTAAGTTATTTATTTAGTCTACAGTGTACCTGTATGGGGTGGGGTTTTTTGGCTTCTTTTTGCCTGCCAGTCTGTGGTCCTCCTCAGTGCATGTTGTTCGGCTCAAGCCTAGCTTGTTGGTCTTCAAAGCACTTATTCTGCTCTGTGTTAACCAGCATTTTCCTTTGTTATTAAAAGGCCTACCACAGAAGTGATGTGGTAGAGACATGGCACTTAATCATCAATGTGTGAGGTGCAGGTGTTTATTACTGTGGATCAAATCCAGTCTATATAAAGCCTTAAGGCTTTCAAAGTGGGATTATTTGTGCTTAAACAGCATATTTGTTGTGTGTTTTGTGAACTCAGATTTAAGGAATGATTGTTTATGATCTGGGGGAAAAGATTTCTTACATATGAAGTCGTGCTGTTTGTATGGTCACGTTATAATTTCAATGTTGGCATTAGGTCCATCTACTCGCTGAGTGTACTGTGGTAGCCTGTTCTAGTCTGAATAAAGCCCAGCGTGTCTCAGGAGGAGGTCTCTCTTCTCTTCTGTCACCTTCCAGCTGCTCCAGAGACTGATTGATCCAATTTAGACTCACTTATGGACATCGGAACAGTGGTGTTGAGGTGTTGAGGTGGGTATCCGGGTATCTGTAGTGCTGGAGTGAGCCTACAGCTGTCATTTTTTGTTAAAAATCAAAAGGAGTGAGTGTGACATGCAAGATATAAAATGGACAACACAGATTTGACTCATGATGAGGTCAGTGTGCGTTCGTTCAATAAAGGTTGAGAACCACTGCTTTAGGCAGTTTGTTCCCCCAAACTGTCTTAAAAGTTTGTTTCTTTCATCATTTTTATGCAGGTTAGGAAATATTTCAATCAAGACTCACCTGTCTTAGAGGCAGGGACTTTACCACTACATCACCAAGTCCCTCATGCAGGCCAAATATTTTGGGGGAGGGGTTTGTCTTGAAGATTGTGATTTTGGTAGAGGATGCCAACATGTTATTTGCAGCAATGGAAAGAGCCCAAAACATGATTTGTTATATCTTTCTTAAAAATATATGAATTGCAGTGTATAATTTTTCAACACAACATCAATACAGTGGTATCAACCAGGGTTATCCTTATATCTGTGTTTATTTAGTTAATATTGTTTCATCATTTTATTTCATCTGATGTGCTTGTATTTTGTACATCCGTCCACAAGGTGGCGCCAGACTTCGTTCTTCTCTTGCATCAACACGGAAACTGGAAAGTAAGTTTGGAATGATGTGCAGTCTACTTCATCTCTTTACGAAACACTAGTTTAATGGTAACAAGTGGTTTCTTAAAGAAGCGATAGAATTTAAGCGTGCAGGGCAGGTTGGTCTCCAGAACCAAGGTTGGGAAAAACTGGAATATCTTAATCTTCTCAGTTTTATCCCTGGAGCTCTGCTGTCTCCAGACTGGGGTTTCTTCTCTAACATGGTTCTGTGATACTGCCCCTGGATTCAACTGCCCTACTTTTTTAGTGTTTTCCTTCATTTAAGAAATGAACTTAAACACAGTGAAGGGTTGGAGCAAATATTATTACAAAAAACAAAAGAGGCCAACTTCCATAAAAATTGCATGAAAAATAACTTAAAAATATATTCCAGTTTAAAACATTCCCCTCCAGTCCACATATAGATTTAAGCTGCAAAAACAATGAGTCCACTGGTTTTATGATGTCACATTTATCTCCACAGATTAACAGTGTTATAAGGAGTTCCCCATATACTGCTTTTGAATGAAGTACTCTTATGGGCTACCAATCCAAACAGAGCTTTTAAGTAACCACTGTACACTATTTACATTTACGGCATTTAGCAGACGCTTTTTATCCAAAGCGACTTCCATTCCTAACTACAGGGACAGTCTCCCTG
>JBBKCR010000027.1:6598910-6627637 GCA_037577295.1 Ladigesia roloffi | reverse complement strand
AGCAGGTCAGAGCAGTTAGAGTTTAGATCAGGCCCAAAAAATGAGACCCGACCCAACCCGAGCCCGTGCACCTTGTGTCCGAGCCCAGCCCAACACATTAACTGTCCCGAGCCCGATTTAACCCTACAATTTTTTTTAAATACGTGTGATGATAAAAAAATTTAAATGCTTAATCACGGCCCGACCCAGCCCGGCCCGAGGACAGCGGCAGGAAATATCGGCCCGATACGACCCGCGGGCCGAGCCGGACTCGGGCCGTGTTGGGTTCGGGCAAAGAATCTAAACTCTAAGAGCAGTGATTACTTTTGTGTAGTGCGCTCAAACATTCGCGTATGACCGTACGGTCTATGCATTTGGTATGGAAGACAAAGAAAGACCTTCACGTATATCTCTCTCACACGCTATCTCTCACTCTCTCTCTCACCCACCCACACACACACCCACACACACACCTGAAGTAAGCAATCCATGGGTGTGTACCCTGCGCAGTTGGCTGCGTCAGCGCGTGCCCCGTGCTTCAGCAGTATGAGGGAGAGGCGGTAGCTGCAGTTTGCGCAGGCGTTGTGCAGGGCGCTGTGTTGTTTCCGACCTGCCGTGCTCGCGTCAGCCCCCGCGCCCAACAGCGCGAGCAGCACACGCAGGTATCGGGCCTCCTCCGCGCGCCGCTCGGCCCCGGCGCACGCGGCGTTCAGCGGGGTCTCGCCCTCGCGGGTCTGGGCGCTCGGGTCGGCCCCGTGCTTCAGCAACAGGTCCACGTGCTCGTCCAGCCCGCGCCGGCACGCCACGTGCAGAGGAGAGAGACAGGAGTCCCTCTGAGTCACATTCACATCAGCACCACTCCTGACCAGCAGCTCTGCACAGCTGAGAACACACATACACATTCATTCAGATACAGACACTCACTCATTCATGTATACACACACATTCATTCATACACATGTACACACAAACATATTCATATACACATACACTCATTCATACATACACACACATTTATTCAAACGCAGACATACATTCATTCAAACACACACATACATCCATACTCAAACAAACACACCTTCATTCATATACACACACAATTACATTTATTCACACTGATCTAAAAAAACTGATCTTGGAGGAAATTGCTTATCATTGCTGTTTGGCAGAAACTTTGTAACTACTTTTATGTTTGTTTTTTTAAAACATCAATACTATTGGTCAGTCTCCAAGTGGGTCTGAAAAATGTTGAAATTATTAACCAATGAGAAGTGTTGAAAATAGTTATACAAATTTTTATGACACTCATTTATTTAGAATATATATCGGCGTTTTCTTGTTTCCTGAAAACTAGTCATTTTGGACATACGAGGTTTCGGCCGGAAAGCAATGTTATGCTTCCATCACAAACACACAGAGACACAAAGATAAGAACAATATAAAACATAATATACAGTAAAAATCAGATTCGCATGTATATACACTTTGGTATTTAGATGAAATGCTGCGGTCAGTATGAGAGGTGGAAATTTATACTACAGAAATATTTTTACTGCTGAACACAAATAGAGGTTTGGAGTTGTAGACTATATGTCCATTATTGCACACACTATTGATGTAAGTAGTAATATTGCACAGGATAAGATAATTGTACATAATTAAGATAATGAAAATGATTTAGCACACATTAAGAAATTGCACATCATGAGTAGCAGCAGGTTATTGCATAGGTAATTGTGAGGGTGTTTGACAGGAGAGGAGTCATAGAGTCTAATTGGGAAAACTAGTTTATGTTTAGGCCTTTTAGTTTTATTTCAATTAAATTCATAGCAAAACCATACATGCAGTGCCCATTTCGTAGATACACCACTATTGTACAATTATGAAAGATTTAGAAATGACCTGTTTGTTACCACCTAAGTCCACCTAAGTCAGTAAGATTTTCTTCAAGTCAGCATTTCTAATCATTGTCACTTTGTTTACATCTGAACCACCTGTCCCCCTCACATTTCATAATTGTTTGTTTGGACCACTCCACATCTAACATAAAATATTCATTTTGAATCTTTCGCAAAAGAATCCTGTCTACTTAATCGATAGAACAACACACACACCACTGGAATTCCGAGCATCCTCTCGATTCACATCATTTCCAGTGACGATTCCAGTGACGATTCACATTAGTTTCACGCGGTGAGTTGGAGGCAAACCCGGAGCAGATTTCCAGTGGTGTGTGTTCTTCTATCGATTAGGTGGAGTGGATATTTTCGCAAAAGATTCAAGATTCAACGGGGGGTTCCAAACACCCCCACCCACTAAAAGGACGAGACTTTGCATGCACACAGCAACCCCGTCCCCACCCAAAACCTCACATTATAAATGCTTCTGATACCCCTGATCTGAACAACTTATAAAGGTTCTCTGAATTTCCTTTCAAATAAACCAGCCCTCAGACCTGTATTTTGGTCCCCTACTCACAGGTAGGTATCCGGGGTGTTACAGAGGTGCAGCGGCGCGTTGCCGTCAGCAGTGAGCAGATCGGGGTTGGCGCCGTGGTCCAGCAGGAGCTTCACACAGGCATCGTGGCCCCCGCAGCAGGCGTCATGCAGCGCCGTGCGACCCCCGGGGTCAGCGTCCACTTCCGCTCCCCTGAACAGAAGCTCCTCTACACAGTCACTGCGTCCCCGGCCTGCAGCCAATCGCAGCGCAGACGTCTGCTTCACTTTAGAGGACAGAGTCCACATGCCTGTGGAGGACAGACATTTCTGTTATCATGTCACTATTAAGGCTGAGGTCAAGTTTTCTTTAGTGTCATGCATAACACGTGACGCATGAACGGAATTTGTGACTCCAGTAGTATTTTGGTCCAGCAGCGTACCATAAAATAATTTTTTAAAAACTGTAAAAAACACTTATACTTAATATTGTATCCAAAGCTTTAAGTAAATACAAAAAACAGCAGCACAATAACTAGCAGAAAAGGTCAGTGAGGTCAGTCATTCCAGTCAAATTACTGGATAGTGTATTTTGTCATTCAGCTGAAGGACACGGAGTTATATTTAAATAGCACCTTTCAAAACACGAGAGAACTCATCTAACTATCTAAAACAACAGAGGAGGAAAAAGAAAGATTAGCTTTAAATTAGGGGACAAAAATAACAAACACAGATTCTGGGCAAGAGAGTTCCACAGTTTGAGAGCTTCACACTTAGAAAGCCAGTTTAAATTATGAGCTGATATGATTTTTATGAAGATGAGGGCAGAATCATGACATAAAGAAGAAGAATCGAAGCTAACAAAGATTACATACAGTGGGTGAAGGGTTAATGAGAGTGTCATCAATTAAATGATTAAAAGAGCACTTGGAGGTGTTTATTGATTTGGAGCAAATTAGCAGAAGGTCAGTATTAAGCGTTTTAGACCAGTTAAGCATGTTCAGGTCCTGGATGCAGTTAGTGATGAGGAGGAAACAGGCAGATGAAGAAGACCTGCAAATAATATGGATCTGTAACTAATGAGATCTTTCATAAAATGTCAAACCAGCATGTAGGACACAAACAATGACTGTGTATCTGTGTTTGGGATGAAAAAAGGAAACCGAGAGCAAAACAGGGTGAAGATACAATATCAGGACCACCAAGTGCTTTTTACAGTAGCTCTGCATGATTTTTAACATTTAAAAGTGAAATACATCTCATTTTATTTACTGAGGTATAGTAATAGGGCTAGTTTTAGATTGCATTTATTACATTTTACTTACATGTGTAAAATATACATGATAAAATATAAGACAAAATAAGAAAGAAAGAAATGTATACCAAGGGAAATTCTTTGGCAATTGGAATGCTCAGTTTAACAGAAGAATAAAAGGTCTGTGTGTGTGTGTGTGTGTGTGTGTGCATGAGATCCCTACCCATTTCTGGAGTCCACACCATCTCCTCATGCACCGTCTCCATCAGAGCGTTCACCATGCCGGGTTCTCTGAGCACAGCATACACTCCCTTCATGTCCCCCCACATGAAGGTGTTGTGGATGGTAGGGTCCCGGCAGCATAACTGTGGTGGGGGGGCTCGGACTGTTTGGATCCTTTCTGTTCCGTGTCTAAGACGTGGGGCTGCTGGAAGTGGGCGTCTGGTCATGGCTCTCCGGTGGGCCAGCTCCCGGCGGGCCTCCTCCCAGTCCTGCAGCTCCTGCTCCAGGCGCAAGGAGCGCAGGGAGGCCGAGGTGAAGGCAAACGTGTTCTGGGACATCACAGCAGGAGACCAAGTAACACTCCCAGACCACCTACTTGAGGTCAAAATGGAGAAATACTATAGAAGAGAAGAGTACAATATGCTTAGAGGGATTCTACAGTATTTGTCAGTACAACATTTATGTCAAAATACTACACTATTATTGTAAAAGTGGCGAAAACATCAGCAAAGATTAAACATCAGACGAAGGGAGCTCAGTGTAATCAAGCTAAAAAGATGGCTTTGGCCTACTCACCTTCAAAGGCTGATCGATAAATGTCTTCAGAAATCACAATCTGAAGTAGATTGTTCTTGAAAGTGTCCAGTCCGGTTCAGTGTAGGCACTGAGAAAATAGCTTGGTATTGATACGATTAGGGCGGGCTAAAGGGTCATGTCCTTTCAGTGTTAGCATGGCCAGTCACAAGATATTGTTGACTACGTTGGAGACCTGGTTATTAATAGAGCCAAATGCAAGCTGATCTGTCACCCCTGCACTGGCACTCACTCTCCAGTGGATGGCACTGTAACCAGAGATTTTCCTTCCAACATCTTTCTCCCTCAACCACATTTGTAAACAACTTTGTACCTTGTGTCATACTGTCATCTGTTACTCAAAATACCGCGCTAGTGACGTGTGTTTTGCTGACAACACACAAGATTGACAGCTTGACCATTCTTTCAGGTCAGTGCCAAATGGTCTTGATTTTCGAATGGCAATATTTTTTTATCTTTTATAGTCTCATGCATTGCTCTTAATTAACAACCCAATGAATTATAAAGTTGTACCAAATTATGACATAGCTTTTAAGCTTGGTCCCCCTTATGGTTCCCCCTTAATGACATCTGTTCTTCCAGTAAAGCTCACTTATATTCCTGGTCCATCATCAGCCGTACAGGAGAAAGGTATAAATTTAATTGAAATACATGTTGGACCATTTCTATTGGTCCATTCATTATAAAATGTCACAGAATATCAAGGACATGCATTTTCAAACTGTGTATTTAAAAAAGGATGGTTTTGCTTCAGTAGGCACTGTTTTTACATGCCCTAAGTAATTTAAGCACGAAAGAGATTGTAAATTACAATAGTATGGCTTCACTAAAGTAAGCCAGCCTTAACACCTCTTTCACTTTATCAGGTTATAAAGTGTACAGACATACTAGATGTACAATAGTATTTTTCATGGTTTGTGCAATCTTAATACTTCAGCTTACCAAGATATTTTGGGCAATGATATTCCAACATTGTGGACACAATTTGGTGAAGTTACAAACCTATTTCAGCATGACTGTGTCAAAGCAAGCTCAATAAAGACTTAGAGGTTAGATTAGTTCAGTAAGGAAGAACTTGACACAAAGCCCTGACCTCAGTCCCATCCAAAATCTTTGGCATGAACTGAAATGAATATTGCAAGCCAGGTCTTCTCATTCAAAATCAAATTCCCACATAATCTTGTTGAAAGCCTTCTGGAAGCTATTCTAGCTGCAAAAGGGTGGGGCAGCTCCATATTAAAGTAAATGCAATGTCACTGAAGTCCCTTTTGATGTGATGGTTGTGTGACTCAATACTTTTGTCCATATAGTGTGTTTGTTACTGCACTTACACCACTGTAAAATCTGTACACTCTTATCATGGTGTAGTTTTAATTAAAAACACTTTAATGTATTTATATCGACCATTTTGATATTTAAATTGTATCGATACCTGTGGATTCGCCTGGTTTCTCACTTGATACGCACTTTCGCTTTTCTTTTCATGCCCACTCGAGCACAGAGCAGAATTTGAATGACTGAAGGATTAATGCAGGCCATAGTGCTTCATCCTTGGTAAGATACGCGATAAGGTGAAATGCTAATGTTTTAGCTATTTTTTCGTTAATAACGTAGGTATTCGCGCCTCGGTGGATTTTCAGATGCACAAACTTCCTGGAAGACATTCGACGTTAGCTCACAGAACCAGCATGGCTCAAAGAAAACAGCTTCGAAGCAGAAAAATCATATGTTTAGGTCACCTGTCTTGCTCTGGTCGTAAATAATGAGTAAAAATGGTGACAGATGACTGTTTAAAGCTCTTGTCCCGTCCTACAGGCAGTGAGGAGCCCTCCCGGTCCTCCAGGAGATGGCGGAGGAGCTCCGCGCCGTGTGTGTGAGGGGTCTGCCCGCCCAGCTGGAGCCCGAGCGGCTCGCAGACAAACTCCACATTCACTTTCTGCGCTCCAAGAACGGGGGAGGAGAAATAACTTCAGTCAGCCTGAAAACAGAGGAACCCTTCGCCATCGTCACCTTCGAGGAGAGCGCAGGTCTCTCTGTCTGTCTCTCTCTGCCCCCCATCTCTATTTATCTCCTTTTCGCCCGCTCTCCCGCTTTCTCACACACATTCAAGAACGCTCTATCTTTCTCCCACACACACAACGCACACTCCTCTGACACACAATCTCTCTCTTTCTCTCTCTCTTTCTCTCACACACATACACACACACACAATCTCTCTCGCATACCCATATAAAAAATCTCTGTCACACACCCACACCCACACAATCTGTTTGTATCTCTATCTTTCCCTCCTTCACACACACAATATCTCTCTCCCCACACAAAATTTGTCTGTTTCTCTCACTCTTACACACACATACAACGTCTCTCTCTCTCTCTTTCTCCTCCTCTCTCTCGAACACACCCACAATCTCTCTCTCTCTCTCTCTCTCTCTCTCTCTCTCACACACACACACACACAAACACACCCCTACATAATATCTTTCTTTCTCTTACACACTGACACACACAGTCATCACAATCTCTACATCACTGTTCTTAACTCTTTGTGGGACCAAATATTTATTCCCATGACAATTTTGCGCTGTGTGTGTGGTGGGCGGCTGAAATGATTTTAATTAAAAAAGCAGTTGTTATATAAAAAGCTACAATGGCCAAATATTTCCATTTGGTAATTAAGCTAAGGTTGGGTTAAATGTAGACAACATTATTCAGCATTAATAAAGAAGGCAAGGCAAGTTAATTATACAGCTCACTTTCAAACACAGAGGCCATTCAGTGTGTCTTACTGATATGCAAAAATAGTCAAATCAACACAGAATAAAAGTAAGATTTAAGATAGGTCATATTAAACAACAGACAAAGATAAATTAAACGTAATTAAACGCAGTATAAAAGTGCATTATTGGTTGTGCAGGTCTTGCTGGTTCATGGAAGGTGGCAGACAACAAGGCTGTTCTTTATTCCTTTTTTAAACCAGAAACAATTGTGGCAGACCTGACCTCGGCAGGGAGCTGGTTTCAACACTGGGCAGCATAATGATTAACTGCTATATTACCTTGTTTTGTTACAGTTCTGGACACCACTAGCTCACACGCTCCTGTCAATTTTCTGATTCATTCAACACTTCAGAGACACATTTAGGGGCAAAACCATTGAACGTGCCGGGGAAGTAATACATATAAATACAAGCAGATAGAAGTAAATTTTTCTTGATTTTGTTAGAATTCTAGCAGCAGCATTTTGAAGCTTAAAGTTTCTTCACATATTCATATAACATCCCAAACCATATCTAAATTTTTGAGATGCCTAGATGCAGATTGTGATTTAGCTATTGCTTATATGAAAATAAGATCTCCATCCATGATTATACCAAGATTTTTATTTTGGTTGTAGTTTTTATTTATTTTTTTTAGATTTCACAGATAAGGTATATTATTTTCATTTAAGCTATAAATCTGCACCCAAATAGCTCATTTTCTTTATGTCACTGAAGGAAATTGTGGTGCTACTTTTTTAAATGTACATTTTCAAAGTTTAGATACATGTCTGTGGGAGTCTGTGGAAGTGAACTTTTTACTGTAGCAACTCCGATTGCTGTGGATGGCTAATCTATCTAACAGAGAGTTTGCACATGAAGGCCTTCTTTTGTTAGTTGTTTCCATTTAGATTATCTTTTGACCTGCACTGAGTCGGCCAGAGGAGAACAGGCTTTTGAGTCTTTGTTCCTCCTGAGGTTTCTTTCTCTGGCTTTAGAGAATTTTCTGTTGACTCGGTTCTGTTGTTTTTGACTCACTAGGGGCGTGGACTAGGATTCTTTAAATCTGCTTTGTGACAGCGCTGGTTGTAAAAAGTGCTATGAATATAAAATTGAACTGAAATGAATTAAATTTGGTGAAAGACCTTGGAGAATTTGACCAAAAGAAAGCATGTACATGCTGAACCAAATGGGTTCAGGAATGGATTACATACAGAATAGCAGATTTATTTGAATATTAAATGTTGACAGAAATGAAACAACTTCTGCCCCCTATGTAGGCCCTGAACCATCTGATGACCACTCCTGAAAGCCTGTCTCAGTTTTCTACTAGGTCCAGCAGTATTTTATCCTGCCAAACGCTGCACTGAGATATAGTAATACTAACAGTTATTTACTTGTATTGAGATGAATGTACCTTAAAGAGAGCTTGATTAAAAGACAGTGAAGTAGACATATTAAAGAAGGTAATTACTGATTTGTATGAAGCCTACTCCCTCAGTTGCCTTGCTTATGGTTGGGCAATTTGAAATTGATCTATAATTATTAAACGTTGAGGCTTCCAGGTTTCTCTTTGTGTTTGATAACAACAAGGCAATAGGAACCTCCCCAAAAAACAGAAATACCAACCGCATACCTGTTTATTTAATTGCGAGTAAGTGGGCAGAAGACATGAAAATAGGTTCACAGTAAACTTGCCTTCTGTAGGTAACTAATGGGGGTAACGAGGTATTCCAGTGAGTGGCAATTAAAAAAAAAAAAAAGGTGTTTTGTTTTTTCTCTTCTAGGACTGCTTTAGCAATAGACTACTCTTTTACATTTTAATTAAGTCTGTGGCCTTGGATTTCCTTGCCATCTGGCCTGTCATCCAAGGCTGCCATGAGATGTTTGTTATTTATAGTCAGTTTGTTGGCAAAGAGAGCGAGTTCATTATTGGCTGTCTAAATTGTGGATGTGTTTTGCAATCCTCAAACAAACCCTCCCACCCTCGTCCCTCTTTCACTCTCTATCTACCGGCATGTCTTTCTCATTAATTTTTTTACAGAGTAAAAGAAACAAATAAAATAATTGTCCGATTTTTTTTATCCAGAGGAGAAAACAAACATTCTTAAGTTTAAGAAAATTGCATATAAAAATGTGCATATAGGCTTAATAATTGCTGATTATACCATCACCCCTCAAAAGTGATTGATATTCTCTCTGACTTCATCCAGTTGCTCTCAGTGTGCTTAGTCACGGCCCACACATCCTAGAGGTGGATGGCAAGATGTACGAGCTTTCTCTGAGTTCGCAGGACAAGAATCATCACTCCTGAACAAGGTAGGCTAGGAGGATGAAAAAGCACATTTAGTCAATGCCATAACAAATATTTGTAACTTTACAGCAGAAGTAAGAACATTAAGGTACTAATGTGTTGTTGTATGATGTTAGATTTGTTTTGTTGCATTTATCATGAAAGCATAAAAAAGATTCATGGTTTTGTTTAAAAAGCAATGATAGAGAGTGAATATTAATACAGCGGTTTTGGTGTAGTATAAGTAAATTAACCTACATTTCATATTTCTTTCTCCTTCTTACTCACAAGTTCCTTTCTTCACACACATCCACTCTTTCTCCACAAGGTAATCCTTGATGTATCACTGACTATTGACTACAGTCAGCTTCCTCTGGGCGAGGAGACTGTAAGCAATCTCTGTGAAAAATACCCAGGCGTTCGTCTCCAATTCTACAGATCTCAAAGGCACTGCACCTTGAGTGGGCTCTACTCAGAGGTCCAGGCTGTTGTGTCTGATCTGATGGAGCTCCTTGCTCCCTTTGACCCTCGAGGAGCCAAATGTTCTGTATCAGGAAGAGAAAAAAAGGAAGGTTTACTCAGCTTAGAACAGGAAGTAGGTGCCAGACCAGCAAATGTCGCCCAGATACTTTATTTGGGTGATCTGGATGCACTGAACCCAGAGGCAAAAACCTCAGAGATTCTGCTCCAGAAACCAGGTGAGACAAGGAACAGTGTGGATCCACCACAGGCACACTCTTCTGAAGAGAGAAACGAGTGGATAAAGGAGGCAGGTCCGGAGGTTTTCTCCCTGATCATGGAAGCTGATGTGTTCACATATCTGCGCTGTAGGAGTGAGCAGTACAAGCGCATTTTGCTCAGCCATGGTGTACATGTGGTGGATGTGACATCCGAGGGGGTCGCCACACTGTACTTGCAGTCTGACGCAAAGGTCAAGACAAGGTCAGAGGCAGAAAATCATATGAGGCAAGCACGCAAGGAGCTCAGTCACCTCTACCAGCAGCTTGAGGGTAATCTGAGAAGGGCTCAGATTTACAGGAGTGCCCTTGGACTGCGAGGAGGAAACACTGAGGCATTTAAGGAATTGCAGGTTCTACTGCCAAAAGTGCTGCTCAGCTATGATCAGACCTATGTTTACATTGTTGGTGAGAGCAGTGAAGTCTCTCAGGCCAAACAGATCCTCCTGCTTGGTTCAGGAACTGGGCAGGGGTTGATTCCCACACCGAAGAATGTG
Organism: Ladigesia roloffi; assembly: GCA_037577295.1. Lineage (NCBI taxonomy): Eukaryota > Metazoa > Chordata > Actinopteri > Characiformes > Alestidae > Ladigesia > Ladigesia roloffi. The sequence goes on along the minus strand of JBBKCR010000027.1, from coordinate 6,616,867 downwards.
TCCTCATCCCAATCGAATTTCCATGATCCCCCCTGTGAATCAGAGACATTACAAAAGATACATGGAAGTGGTGAACCCAGAGCCACTCCTCTTAAAACAAGTGCGGACGAACGAAGATGGAAAGGTGGTGAAGAATACAAACTAGCTGCTCGATTTCGGAACTCCGAAATGAGGTTACCAGGGTTCTACACAGGAGAAAGAGGCAAAGGTAGAGAGCTTCATGATTTAAGCTCAGGCATGAACACTTTAGGATTAGCATCAGGATCTGAGCCAAGAAGGTCCTCTCAAGGTACCACGAGCACAACCCATGGTAACAAGGCAGGAGCGTCTCAGGAGCTACTCATGGTGACAGGTGTGAATCGCACAGAAGATGATATCTTATTTCAGAAAATGGATACTTTATCGTTTGGGAACACAATTAAAACCAAGACGAATGTCGATTTCACCTCTACAGGTACACCTACATTCTGTGCTTCTCCCAGTACATTCCAGTTGTGGCATGATGAACATACGCTATCTGGGTTACGAACTGTGCCACCCTCAAAATCTCCCTTGAAAAGGGCAAACAGTTTCTCCGGACGGCCTTCCCAAAGAGAAGAGATAAAAAATCCTGGGGCCCATGAGACATCAGGTTTTTCCATAGGGACAAATAAAATGCCCAAACCGAATAGCCTAAGTAGTGGTAAACCTGCAGAGGGAGCAACTAGAGAAGTTGTTGTGTTCCCAGTTATGTGGAACTACATGAAACAGGCCTATCGCTCCCAAATGGACGACTTGACCTCTGATCTACAAGTGACTGAAAACCTCTCAGACAAGGACAACGTCCGAGTTATTTTGAAGGGATCAGAATTGTCCAAGGTCGAGGATTGTCAGAATAAGCTTCAGAAGCTAGTTGGCATGATAGCTTCTGACTTTTGCGTTCAGAAGCTTCGACTGGCAGATCTCGGAGTGACTGAAAGCAGTGAGGTGTTTAAGGCCTGCTGCTCAAACATACGCTCACGCTTTCGCAAAATCTTACTGCGGAATTCAAAGGACATCCTCATCCTGATCGGGCCCAAACCACAGTGTTCCCAGGCCACTGAACTTTTGAAAGAAGTTTTTCTTCAAGATGTTGCTAATCCTGTACCACAGGGCAATACTTTCACCCATCAGGGAACTATAGATCAGGGTCAAGTCAGTGTACCAGCTGACCAGGCTCAGTTCCAAAGCAATAGACAAATTAGATCAAATCAGAGCAATACTGACAGAGAAAGTCTTGTGGGACGCGGTTTAAATCAAGCACTCAGACACAAAGGCTGCCAATCGGAGTCCTGGAATGTGAGTTGTATCCAGTCACAGAAGCAAAAGCCAGCAGTGAGGGAGCAGAGTAAGAATGGAGAACCTGGTGAACCGGAGACAGTCAAGACGGGTACAATACTGAACCAGTCTTCTGAGCCAGATGAAGTTCTGGTGAGGCTGAGGGACGACTTTTCGAAGGCTCTGTCACCCACAACACAGAACAAACAAATAGCAACCACACCTACTCTAAATAAAACCAACAGGCCTGGACAATGTACTTGTCGGGAGAGTGTTGCATCTGTAGCACGTACAAGTTGTGGTGTGTTCCTGTGCCGCCACTGCCTTCCACTTCATTCCACCCAGTGCGTGGTTTGCTCTAAAGAGAAGGAGATCAAAGAACCTTCACGGAAAACGCTAGTGCATTTGCCCACTGAAGAACAGACACCAGAAGGGGGAACGGTTAACGAAGCAGGTGGGCAACAAAAACAGGCCCAAGGCATCCAGGGTACCATGACGTATGTGGAGTTACCACTGAACCTGCCAGGCTACAGCCGGTACACCACAGCCAAGATCACCTACTGCATACCAGACGGCATCCAAGGGGTATGGACATTTTCCTCCCTTTAGTCCAGATGATTGGTCTGTTACACCTGTTGAATATCTAAACTGTTTACATCTGCCTATATTGTTTGTAGGAAGAGCATCCTAACCCTGGGTCGCCATTCCAAGGGGGAGTATTTGAGGCTTATTTGCCCCTGTGCCCAAAAGGACAGGGCTTACTGCCATGCTTGAGGAAAGCTTTTAATCAAGGTTTAACCTTCAGAGTTTGCCCAAGTAACACCCCGCACGGCAGAAGAGCGAGGATAGACTTTGGTCGAATCCCCCACAAGACCAGGACAGAAGGAGGGAAGAGTGGGTGAGTAACACATCCTGTGTTAAATGGTATTAAATGAACAACGGCTCATACTAAGAATGTACATGGGGGATTTGTAAGATTTAAAAAGAATCCCAACCAAAATGTGTAGGATTCAGTAAACAATTATTATACTTTGTTTGGGTAAATGTTCTTGGAAAGAAATGCTACTCCTGTAGGAAAAATCTCTTGTGAAATAATCTTGTGCCTGTTTTTTGTATACAGAAACGGATATCCAGATTCTGCATATCTTAATGATTTGTCTGAAGCACTGAAGGCTTATGGGATTGAGGGGACATCACCAAAGCCTTAAGTCTTACCTTTTTTGGGGTTGTTTATATTAAGACAGTATAAATTTGAGCTCAGGCTCCTTTAAATTAACAGCGACTGAACCAAAAATGCAGCTTGGCTTTTAATAATATAAACAAAAAACAAAAGGTTTGTATTTTCATTTCATTCTCACACGCTGGTGCAGTATACATTCAGTGTAAAGAAACCTGTGCATTTTTACTATAAACATATTGTAATTTTGTGTATTTTTGTAACACAAATTATGAGGTTTATTAAAGGAATTATTTTACGTTTCACGGTCTTGTCTCTATAAAATGATTTACACACACAATGTTACATTATACAATTTAGATTCATTATAATTATTTTATATCACAGAACATTTTTTCAACTGGACTAGCTGTGTATCTTTCTGCGTGCACACACACCTATTGCTGATTAGTTGGGTAGTTGGTGTTTTTTCCTAAAGAAAATCACTATTATAAGCATAAGTAACATTAATGCAGTAGTATAAGAAGTCAGCATGTTTGCTCAACCACTTATCTCCCCTCATAGAGTCTCAATATTAGTTGTAGTTGCCATCAAATACCTGATTTGGCTCTGTCAATACTTAATTAAATCATGTCTGCTGCTGAGGGAAGTGCCTGAGTTGACAATGGCCAGGCATTTTTTAAGGTACAGCACAACAAGTCCCAAAATACAGCTCACAGTGTGAACTATGAGTCTTTCAATCTGTATACTTTTTTCTTTATTACTTTTTTAAAGTGAAAACAGTAATAATGAAGAGGACTTGTAAGTACATATACCAATAAATACCTAATCCTTATATTTACTCTTCCAGCAGTACATGGTGAGATGGTGTTCTGTGGAATGGCTCAGTGTTAGAAAGTTAGAAAAGGTGCACTGAATTCAGCAAGGTGATCAGAACTCGGGAGAGAGCCGAGTTGGGCCTAAAGTGGGAAATGGTCCTTAAAAATCCACTCCACAAAGCTTTTCAAAAACTTGACCTGACCCAAATTCTATTCAGAGCCATTCCAAAAAGCATAAAGGCATGTAAACTGAGGCTCTTGGCTGGAGCTGAAGTGTAATAAAAGGCCAGGTTGCCAGATTGGGATCCTTAAATCATGATCAGATTAACAAACATTTGCAAACTGATTTTTCTGAATCCTCGAAGATGTTTTGGTGTGGCAGTGATTTTAAGGGAAATCATAATTGCCTCAGAAAAAAATCTTGAGGTATTTAGCTTTTTTTCTGTGCTAAATATGAGAATTTAAATTCTAAATTTTTTGGTCATAGCCAATTTCCGCCAGTATATGACTCAACTAAGAATGTGAGGGCTGGCATCCCCACATCTTTTCAAACTGCTGCTAACACACTGTCATATGACAGCTCAACACACTTGGAGAACGTGAACAGAGCGAGAGAGAGACCAGAGCTTGGACTTATGTTTAGGGTTTTTACCTTGTTATTGGTGTTTATTTATAAACTTTTAACATTTGTATTAATGAACCAAAATATTTTTCAACTTTTTAAACTGCCACACATAATTACTTAAGAAGTTATTCGTTAAATTACAATTAAATCATGTTAGAATTTGTGTATCAAATTTGATACTCCAGGTATTAATGGTGCTTTATGTCTAAACAGTCATGTCATATATGACTACCACAATGCAAACACACGCACTATTGGGATGATTACATTAATGTAATTAATGACTGACTTGCCATATTAAAATATATGTGTTAGAAATGCACATATTACATTTGAAACTGCAGGTATAAAAGGTTCCTTATCCCTGAACAGTTGTGTCATATATTTGTAATATAATCTACAATATACCTAGCTTGAACTGTCCCCATGTTCTTTTGTGTGCTTCAATTTGTCAGAAAATTCATGATACTAGCCTATGTTTTGTTTTGTTTAACTGTAATGTTTACTGTGAATGTTACAGAATCCCCGCCCCAGTTCTGAGTGATGAGAAGCTGGGGTTATAGTGCCTGAAACAAGAGGTAAGTGGGGTTTTGCTGTGTGAAAGAAGGCATAAACTAATTTTCACTGTATTAAAAGTTTGTTCCTTCCAGCGTCTTTATGCACATTAAGCAAGATTTGAACGCCGACAGCCTTGTGTATTAGAGTCACCGAATCTCACGCAGGCCATGGTTTGTGGGTTGTTGTTGTTATTTTTGGAGTGGGGGCGGTTGTCTTCAAGATTGAAATCTTGGTAGAAGATGCCAAGATATGTTTTGCATCAATGAAAAGAGTCCATCTTGGGAAAGAAACATGATTTGTCATTAGATCTTTCTTTAGTGATCCCAGTTTAAATCAGAGTAAGAGGGACCATATCAACAGTAAGTTACTCAGAATCATAATCAGAAGAATGTTTTTGGATTTTGGAGGAAATTGCTAATGGACTGTTGATTTGAACAATCTGCAGTTATCAGGTTTATACGTGCTGCTTCTTTGAAGTTTGGTGCTTTGGCTGGTTCTCTGGCTTCTTGTTGACAGAATGAGAAGACTTGGACAGACTGAACAGGACAGTGGCTTTATGAGCTTTGGATAAGATCAGTGGTGGAGGAGGTAAAGATTACAGTGTGAATTTCATTAGAACATTTTCTCCAGCAGCTTTGAAAAAGTTCTTCGACATCACATCTCATTTCTAGGCTTTTTTGTTCAGTGAGTTGTTAATAAGTTGCTCCCCCAATCCCAATCCTTTTAGTGCCTGGACCAGGGTGGAGAATATTAGACGACTTTGTAGGCCACAACTACTTCTGTCCAAACACTTTTAACAAAGTAAGGACAGACGAATCTGTTTTAATTTTAACTTTGACTATAGTTTTGAAAGCTACTTTATATATAAGGCCTGGGCACCTAAACGTGTTATTGTTAATGCAGGTTGATTTTGTGTTTTTGTGTGTGGGGGCTTATGCAGCATGCAGCTCTATGCCTTTGAATGATTTTCGCCAGGGTCAGACGCCTCATTACTTTTGATTATATTATATGGATAAACTTATTGGGATGCATGACTGTTACACCAACAGAAACTTTAATGACACTGCATTCAGATACATAGACTTTTATATGGATTTGTTCCCCCTTTGCGGCTGCTATAATGGTTCCATGTTCCAGCACTATACATCAGTACTTACTGTTGTAGCTTAACATGATCAAATCCTCACAGCAATGTTCCAACCTAGTGTAAAGCCTTCCAAGAAGAGTACAGCAGCAAAGAGAGGACAGATTCCACATGATATTCCTGATTTCAGAAGAATGTCTTAAAACATGTAAATTCTTATGATGGACAATTTAAATGGCTGTATAAGTCAAAATACACTATAATGACAAAAGACACTTCATTTACATACATAGACTTTAATGCTTTTGCAGCTGCTATAATACTCTGGTTAATGCTAAGTGACTTTTTTTATATAACAAACTAATTTCAAAGTGAATGCCCTTCAGCAGCAAAGAGCTTCGGTTTTTATTTTTGATTCGATTACATTAATGTTTAAGACAAGATTTGCATAAATATTTGAACTGCAACTGTGTTACAGGGAGTAAAAGTGCACAATTACTACTTTTACTTTAAGTTGCCCAGCATTCATTCATTCATTCATTCTAGTGTTACCTTTGCTGGCAGGAAGACACACCACTGTTGTTCCCTTGTGCACCATCCCCACACACTAGCACTGCCCCCTGGGTGTGCATCACTGGCTGCCCACTGCCTCACTTGGGTCAACAATTTCCACACTGTCCACACTGTGTGACAACAAGGGCCACATTACTCACTTTTTTACTTATCATTGCTGTCAGGCCGAAACCTCACATTTTCTTAGGAAACTAAAAAAACATGTATATTCTAAATGAAAGAATACTAGGGCATCAAAATTGTGTAAAATTGAATAATATTTTCAGCACTTCTTTCTACATTTTTACAGACCCACCGGGAGTATCGATAGTATCGTTTTCTGAAAAAAAAAAAAAAAACAAGATCAAAAGTGAAGTTATGTGGTTTCCACCAGAGAGCGATGTCATATTTTACATACACCAATTCAGGTTTAACAACAAATTGCTAAGGAACAGACTAGTGTGACTGTATGAACCAAAGTAAGCTTTTAAAAGTAACACACCAGATAAATCTCTAACTATGCATTAAATGATTTGTTTTACACTCGTATTCACAATCAGATTGGGATTCTATATTGTTTTGTTTGTCTGCACATGGTCAAAAAACTAGATTTTCCGCAATAAATTAATTATTCTTGCAATACCTGCTGTTTGGACCGTTTCTCCAAAGCTATCATAAGGCAAGCTCAATATTTACAATTTCAGAGTTGGAACTGTTAAACTGTTTACTAAAAATGTAATTTAAAAGTTTACACACACATTTTAAAGACCTGTAAAACAGGTCACACCACTAAACCACACCCCTGGGTCCATCAGCTGTGTCAAACTTCACCTCTCCCACAAGGAACACAAGGCTATTTTGCTCCTCAACCTGCTTTCTGTTCTGGGACAGCTGTTACGGAAGGGTAAAATGGCAAATGTAGCGGTGGAGGACCCAGACCCCTTCAGCTGCCCTATATGTTTGGACCCACTGGAGAGTCCAGTGACGATTCCATGTGGACACAACTACTGCATAGCGTGCATTAAGGATTACTGGGACGACCAGGAGCACACGAAGACCTGCAGCTGCCCCGAGTGCAGGGAGAGCTTCACACCGAGGCCTGTCCTTAACAAGAATACCATGTTTGCTGAAGTAGTGGAGCGCTTCAGACAGACCAAACTTCGAGATTCCTCACCAGCTCAAAGTGCTCCCAGAAAGTGCAGCATTTGCACTGGACAAAAAGTTCAGACTGTCAAATTCTGCCCACAGTGCAAAGAAAAATGCTGTGAGCCTCATGGAGCTCAGCACAACAGTACGAGTCCACGGGAGAAACACACGGTCATCGTTGTTGGCGGAGAACCATCAAAGAATGTGTGTCTTCATCACAACATGCCTTTAGAGATCTTCTGTCGAACTGACCAGCAGCTGATCTGTTCTCTCTGCTTTGTTGAGCGTCACAGAGATCATGATGTTGTTTCAGTTAAACCAAGGAACACAGGACAAGTGGAGAAGCCTTCCCAGAGGAGAAGACACCACAGACACAGGTCACATGATCACAGCAGGAGGAAACATCGGAGCAGGCACGCTAGTGGACACGGGAATTCAAAAGGTGAACACAAATCAGGGCACCATGCAAGTCGTGGGCGTACACTCGGTCGGCACGGACACACGGAAGGAGGTGGACTTACAACCGGCAGGGACAGGAGTGGGAGACACGGAACCTGGCGCAGGAGCAGCAGGCATGGACGAAGGAGGCACCAGACTCCATGAGAGTGACACAGAGGACGAGGAACATCCCATCAACAAAGCTGTCAATATTTTGATTTTTTTAAATTTGTGTACCAGAGTGAAAAACGTAACACGTGACATTTTGAAATGGATGTGCTTTGTTTGTTAAATTCATTTCTAACAAAATGTGAAAATAGCATTTCTTGAATTTGCTGGGTTTTTTTGTTATCCCATTCCATCAAATAAAAAAATAGAAGACACCTTTACAACGATGTACATTAATGAAATCTTTTTGAACCATTTCTGTCAGGTTATGAATACTGGAATATTCAGTGTAGTTAGAAAAGCCGTTTCAAAACGTTTTCAGTTATGTGAACTTTTCAATGTAGTATTTTTTATACCGTGTAACCACTGAAATGCAAGTTGATGATAAGGTTTTATGGATGTACACATGGGGATCCCACAGTCAATACTCTAAAAAATAACCTTTATTCAGGTAACAGGGTTGAGTGAAGTTTAAGAAACCAGCTGTACCTTTTCTGAAACTAATATTGGATAACTCATATGAAAAAGGATGTTTTAAGCATATGTTAAAGTACTGTAAAAGTACTGGACAAGTGTAAGTTTCTCAGTTAAGGTAAACATGAAAGTCTCCTCAAAAGGTTTTAAGGGTCCCATTATGTGCCTTTTTCTGACACTGTTCATAAAGTGACTACTATACTTGTCTTTATTTGTTCATCAGTGTCTTTATTTTTGTATCAAGTGACTAACAAATGCTTCAAAACCTCTTATATAAGTAATCAATTATAAATTCAGTGCAGTAGTAAATAAGAAGTGCTGTAAAGTGTCAGTAAAAGGTGTACTGATTATATTTGTCCATGAAGGTACACCAACATAAATGCTCCCACAAAAGGTATTAGATAGTCATAAAGCCCAATTATGCACATTCTTCCTGTGGAAAGAGGAATATACTTACCATTTTAATAACCGAATGGTTGGGTTCATGAACTGGAGTGGAATGCAGCCAAACAAGGTGAGGATGTAAACCTGAAGGTATGACTCATGTGGTGCTATTTTCTGATAGTGTTAAGTTTAGTTTAGAAGTTTAGTTGAGGAAAATGACCTGTTTAAAATGTCCTGTACCTTTATTCAGCAGCACCCAAACATATACAGCTATGGAAAAAAATAAGAGAGTGCATCAGTTTGTTTTTCCTGGTTATTGCTTCAAAAATTGTGGGAGTGTGTCTGAGTAAAATGTGCATGTCACTATTGTTTTATACACGATTCAAAATTCCAAAAATATTTGGAGAAAATGTAAAAATAATACGTTAGTTATTATACCCTTGAAAGGTTCAACTACTCAACACATTATTTTACAATGGTAACAATTAAAACAGTAATGATAGGTGCATAGTGTGCCTCTTTAATCCCATCAGAAACAGAATCAGGAGTGAAGATTGAAAAGATGTACACACTACTGCACTTATAAAACCTATGGAGGTTTCCTTTTTGTTTTTTTACACAGCTCACTGCAATAGTTCATAAAAGAACAGCAACCTGTGCATTTTACACACACACAACTGTACAAACAGTGAACAAAAAAAAAAGAGAGAAGTCTCTTAATTTTTTCCCATGACTGTATATGCTTGTGACTTAATATTTTACACAGATACATTATAAATATTTAATAAACTAACACCTGTGTGAAACATACTCCACCCTATTTGTGTAATCAAAGACTCTTTTTAGACAGCTTCATCCATTAAATGTGTTTTCAAATAGTATGACCATCCATAAGTGTAGTTTTCTTTTTCTAAATATGTGTAAAACTAAAAATATCTCTGTTCCAGAATATTCATAACTAGAGAGATATTGCAGCCCAAGTACACACAGTGTGAGTGTGTGTGTGTGTGTGTGAACAGTCTGGTATGAATAATGACTAACACAGCTGGTATTTTTTTGTTGTTTTTTTGTTATGCTCTTTTATTAGTCCTGGAAAACATGTAAGGCATAATGGTAACATCACACACAGAAGCATTACGAGCTCTACGGTCCTCATGACCACGCGGGCGAGCCCAGCGCGATCCAACCCAGAGTCAAGCACAGAAGCAGCGGCACTTCAGAGGGTTTCAAATAGGAGTGGAGGGAGAGAGAGAGAGAGAGAGAGAGAGAGAGAGTGCTGATGGAGGGATTCAAAGAAGAGGAAAAACAGAAATAAAACAACCTGTCGCTCTTCTCTGACGTGTGTGGAGGGGAGAGCGCTATCAGAAGGGAGCGACTGTGGTTTCAGGTGAACTGATCTTGCAACCAGAGTGGGCGGTCGGGTCTGAAATTTGGATGCGCATGTCAATCAAACTGACAGATTTAGGGGTGGAGCCTCTGGCTATGGACCACTATGAACAGGAGAAGGTAGAGTATGGATGAATGGTGGGAGGGCATCAGCTGATACTGGCTGTATTCTTAATTTCCCTTGGGGGGGAAATGCTCACACGATCTAACGACATGTTTTAGAGTGAGAATTGCATTGACGGTGTTAGGAATGATTATCCGTTTAAAATATTGATTTGTCTGGGGTGGGGGTTATATCTTTCAGCTCTCTGTTGGCTTGTATCTGATGAATAGAAGGCTGCGTTAGCATTCAGGCCTCTCGAGTAACATAACGTGCGTCTGCTCTGAAAACCGGCAGGCTGTCCTGCCTTGGGAAAGTTATTAAGCCGGTGGAACGGAGAGAGGAAGCGCTGGGGCTCCAGCTGAACCTTGCTGCGGGTTCCTCTGGCTGTCCCATATCCACCAGAGACACTCGCACCTGCAAATGAGCTCATCTCGGGGCTCCGACCCGAAAGAGGGGAAGGCTTTGGAAATGCGAAACGACTGTGTGTGCTAATGTATAAACCTCATGCCACTGAATGCATGCACTTAGAAGCCCAGATGTTAATACTGCTGGGAAAATGGGTACTGCATGATTTCCAAGTCAGCTCCATAATGACCGATTCTTCTTTTTTGTTTTTTTTCTTTTGTATATTATTTTTGCTGCACAGCCAGACTAAACGAAGATGAGGCATAGAGGAAAAGCCAGAATCTACAGCTCTGATGTCACAAGCAACTGGAACGAGTTCTAGAACCGTAAAACAATAGTGTTGGGATGGAATTTGGGTTCTAGAACCAGAACGCTGAACAAAACAGTGCAGATAGAACATATGATAGAACAAGACACTGTTAAACAATTGTTTTTTTTAAAATACATCTTCCAAAAAAGCTCAGCAAAGCGGTTTGTTCTTTTTCGGTTAGGCGAGCATATTCACAGCACACTTAGTTAACATTAGGTTTTTCTGTCGGCTGTATCATAATGGCAGGTTAAGTCTGGTCTATGGTGGGCTGGTGTGATGGTACTGCACTGTCTGATCGGTCTAGAATCCTACACACGCGCCGCGGCGGAGCTGTAAACATGATCGAGCGGATCTGGCGTCAGACCACACTGGGAGGGAGACAGCAGCCCTTCAGAACCGAGCTGGTGTGACGGAGAGGGAGTGCGCTTGTGGGTTCGGACGTTAATGCTTGCGGAGGTATTCCGGCGTTCATTAACGATCAGCACAGTGAGAACTAGAATATGGTTTTGCATGGATTGGAACATTAACGGAAAAGCCAGAGAAGGCTGTTAAGCACCAATAAATTTCAGGGGCACAGTCAACCACACACGACAGGTACGACATCCTTCTTGGGACACCCCCCCCCCCCTAACCTCCCATCCCCTTTCCCAGCGTTGTTTCCCCTCACCACTGCTGGTCGTCTTAAAAAGTAACTAAGAAGAATCTGTTATTTCACCTTTCCTTTCTCTTTTGTCTTTCAGCATAGAAAGCATAGCTGGAGTGAGGGCTCTAACAGAGTTTGGCACATTTTTGTCTGGATCAACATACTGTCACTCCTCACATTAGAATAGAAGTGCAGCATAAGCCTTTTCAACTGAAACCCTTGAAACAATTAGAAACAAATAGTAGGCCTACACAGCAACAACAACAAAAAAAAAGAAAAGAAAATAATGCGGAACAAGAAAAGGGTCAGATAATGTGGACGGACACCCTTAACTTTTGAGTTAGTTGGGGGGAAGGGACTGAGGGGGTCACATGGTGCTCCAGAGCCAAAGCACCTTTCACAAGAACACAGGCAGAGAACCAGAGGAACACAACATAAAAACCAGAGCCTTAAAAACCAGATCCGATACTGAACCCCCGGCGAGAATCCAGTTCCGGTTCATGTGTCAGAACACTGTCACTCTTTAGAAAAGGATGGCAGTGCCACGCCCTTCCTGGTGCATGCTGGGTTGCCTCCTCCTTGCATGCGAGGATTAGAGCATATTTTTGCTCCCCGGTGGGACGGCTGGGGCGTTGATGTGATCTCTCTCTCTGTGTGTGTGTGTGTGTGTGTGTGTGTGTGTGTGTGTGTGTGTGTATGTGTAAGAGATGCCAACACTGGCTGAGATGAATTATTGTTGGTGAACTTGTGTATATACATATGCCTGTGCCTAGGAGCAACCTAGTGCCATTTGTGTTAAGAAACTGTATGTGCGTGTGTGTGTGTGTGTAGTTGTGTGCAAGACAGCGACGGCGACTCGGAGGGAGTATATTCTAGCGGTGAGCGGCTGCGAGTGACAGCCGGAGGGGACTCCTGAGGAACAGTGGACTGGGAGTGGGACTGCCATCCCTATAAGTGCATTAAGATCCACAAGCAGAGTGCAAATAATACCAAACCAACACAGGTCATTCATCACAGAGAGAGGGAGGGGGGAGGAGCAGAAGATGCTGAAAAGAGTTAGAGATAGAAGATGGATAAAAAGAAAGAACCGGGACACGCTAGCTCATAGCATAAGGGAGGTAGAGACAGAAAAAACACATTTTTTAATCTAAATCGGACAACTGACCTGAGGACACACACGCACACACTCTGAAACACCACAGTAAACAATACACACACATACAAGTCCGATTCCACTTAAACAGCCTGAAAAAAGGAGGGAAAAAAAAAAAAATAACACACTGGACATTTTTTTTTTCACATCAGACTGAAATACTGGGAAGCTCAAAAGCACTGCAGTGCGTAGGAATCACCACTACAGGCAGCAGAGCACTACACAATGTAATGGGCTCAGGGAGGAGTCAGTGGGCTTGACTGACAGGTCTCAGAGCAGGGAGGGGGAGGGGTTACGCCCTTCTGACACTAGAGTCTGACAGCAATGATAAATGTCGTCGCGAAAACAGAAATAACGTAAATGTCAGCAGGGTAGCTAGACATGGAGAGATCGGAAAACCACAGACTAACCACTGAATAAAAACATGAAAGCACGAATCCTGTGTGTGTGTGTGCGCGTTTGTGTGTGTGTGTGTGTTTGAAGGGAGGGAGCAACCTGACTGTCATCTCTTACTGGCCAAACGCCTGTTGCTATGCCAACTAGTGGCGGTAAAACAGAGCCAGAGAGAGAAAAAAAGCACAAGAGAAAAGAAAGATGGGACTAAAAAACAGCAATTATGTGGACAAATGGACAAGAGAGTTAGCGAGAGTGGAAGGCCAGCGGTCATAAGGAAGGGAGTGGAATGCTCCAGATAATGTGGAATCCTGGAGGAGACCTCTGGAATGAAACTGCATTCACATCTTCGTTCTAAACACTGACGCTTTCACCGTCCCACTTCTAATACAATAACCTGAGAATGCATGCGTTTGCGTGTAGGGAGGAGGTTGTGCCCAACAGCTGGGTTTATCAGAACTCCAGCAGGCTGATATGTTCAATGACAGAGGAAAAAATAAGATTTTGTTTTTTACACAGAGGAAGCTGATGGATATAGCCAGTGTGTGTGTACATGCTACAGTGCAGAAGGGAGTATCGGAGCTTCTAGGTGAGCCACTGGTTGCAGTTTTCTAGGTTTCAGAAGCGTGACCCTCCTCCGAACGGAAAAAGTATTTTGCTTCAGACGTTGGAAGTCTCCTTTTTTAAAAAACGCTTTAGCTGTTTTTGTAACAGTCCCCGCATCTTTTTGCTGGTCCCTGACTGCTGTAAACAGGAGATAGTTATATGGAATGTCTATTTATTCATTTATTAGTTTCATCAAAAGCACAGATCTTCTATTTTCTGTAGTGAGAGCCCTCAGTTCAGAAATTAGCTTAGCACTAGCTTGCAAAGATTTTAGCAGGCACACCACAAGCTAGCATACATTTAAATAACTAGCATCGCTGTAAGCCAATCAGAGAACACACTGACTCCTCCGGACTGACACAGTAAACTATGCGGATAGGGGTTTGTGATTTATCTGTCGGTCTCAGTGCGTCTGGTCTGATGAGGAGTGGAAATAAAAATGAATCAAATTGAAGAAAAAAAGAAAATCAATAAGGAGAGGACAGGTGACTGCAGATTGCAGCTGAACATCCCAGGTCAGAAAGATACAGGTAGAGGGGTAAAGGACAGAGGACGGGGCAGATTTGGGGACACTGTAGTCATAGCTACAGCACTCCTGCTGAACCCAGGCCTTTACCCATGATCCTTAGCAGGTACACAGCTATTAAACAAACGCTCACACTTAAGAGGGCATATAGGGGGTGGTTAGAAAACAATCCTACTGTCTACACTGATAAAGAATAAAAAGTTGTGTACAATAGCAATATGGTGCGCTTGCACACAAATAATGCGATGTAGTGTTGGGGTGCTGAGTTTCAGATCAACTTTTAGTGGTATGTGTGGCAGTATAATACTGATATAGCACACCTGAAAGGCACGCAGTCACAGATTAGTAACAGCACAGGACAACGCTGCCATGCTGTAGCAGGAATAATACTAGGAAAGTACAATGCATAACATATACAGTGGCATAGTGGAGTGGTATGACCCTGTTATGTGTGTGTGTGTGTGTATGTGTGTGTGTGTATTTTAGTGAGTGTTAAGCAGCATTTGAGTGCTGAGGATACTATGTATAAGGCTGGTTAACTGATTGCAGATTTCAGTGTGAGATGTTGATCTAAGGCCAGAGTAATCGCCTGGGGTTGAGCTGAGAGCTGGACTACACTGTAAACCCCACCACCCCATCATACATACAAACACACACACAAACACACACACTCAAACACGCTCTCACACAAACACATACACACCCTCACACACACTCTGACTCAAATGATCCCCTACTCCCTACACAAACACAATTCATAAGCCACCGATATTCTGCCTAGCTGCCTTCCTTCCTCAATTCTCCTCCTTCTTGACCTCTTCTTTCTTTTCCTCCGCTTTCTTGTCCTCCTTCTTGACCTCCTCCTTTTTCTTCTCCTCTTTCTTCTCCTCCTTCTTGGCCTCCTCCTTCTTCTTATCTTCCTTCTTCTTATCCTCCTTCTTCTTGTCCTCCTTCTTCTCTTTCTCATCTTTCTTGGCCTCCTCCTTCTTGGGCTCCTCCTTCATGGGCTCGGTGCTGAGGATGATTTTGCCAATGTTGTTCCTCTCCTGCATCCTGCGCATGGCGTCACCAACCTGTGCAGAAAGAGAGGGAAAGCGAGAGAGAAAGAGAGAGAGAGAGTGAGTGTGTGAGAAATGGAGGAAAAGCACAGAAAAACAAGACAGCATGAAAGACTTAGATGATCCATCTGCTGGGGCAAGAACATCTAACAAGGCTGTCAGGCTGATCTAATACTGGACCATATCTCTCTTAAAACACACACACACACACACAATTTTACAAGCTCAGGGGGTATGAAGAGAAATGAATGAAATGTAAAGAAAGAGGTCTTCATGAATTTTTAGTACATTTAACTGACATTTGGTAGATACCACAGTTTGGTATGTAAAACAGACATTTTAATATATATATATATATATATTCTAAAGGCTCATTCACAACCCAAAGAAGCTCTTTTCACAATTTCACACAAATCAGCCTTAAGATGACACTATGGAAGATATACCCCTGCTCCTTTGAAATGGTTTAATCCATCTTTAAATTAATCTAATCTTTAACTCCTTAAGTAACATTTAAAATGGGTCTTCTTTCACCCATTAAAATGATCCATTTCTCCTGTCTAAGGCTGCACTGCGGTAAATCCAGTTGTTCTTGTGTTCAGGATCAATGGGATTTAGCCCAGAAAACAGCAGCTAATAATTAATTAGGCATCGTACAGGCCTTAACATGTATCCTATTGTATTCTGACATGTGGTACTACTGTACTACTTATAATGGCTACCATGTTAGCATGTGGCTAGTGCATTAGCTCAGGGCTAATATTATAGCTGGAGGTTTGGGATTTTCCACAGCTTCATTTAATGATTATACACTATATGGACAAAAGTGTTGGGACCTCTTAGTTATTAAATTTAGGTGGCCCCTTACTTCCCCTGAAGGACAATCGTAATGCTTCACCATACCAAGACATTGTGATTTGCGGCAAACTCCAACTTGGTGTGCACAGTTCAGGGAAGAACCTGTTCTCTTCCAGCATGACTGTGCTCCACAAAGCAAGTTCCTTACATCAAACACATCTAGCACTATTGGGATGAACTGGAATGGAGATTGTGAGCCAGGTCTTCTCACACAACGTCAGCGTCTGAAATCATAAATGCTCTACAGAATGAACGGAGACAAATTCCCACAGAAACTCAAAAATCTTGTGGAAAGCCTCCAAGAAGAGTGGAAGCGGTTACAGATGCAAAGATTTGACCCACTACAAATTAAGGTATACATATTTAAATGTATTTAAAGTGCCTGCTGGTGGAATGGTCAGGCCTCCCAATACTTCTGTCCAGTGGTAAAGTGCAGTCTGAATGGTTTTGGCAAAATTATACAATTCTGAATGCTTTAATACAGCGGCTCTCAAACTGGCTTGGACATCGAAATGGTTCACAATTCTTCTCCATCACTATGGACTAGGTAGTGGATAAGGGTCCCTGAGAATCCTGCTAACCACTGGAAAATGAACATCCCATCATATCAGCATAAGTACATTTTCAGGCGAAATCGGAAAATGTTGAAATGCTGAATCGTTACATCCCTACACCCACCAATTTTTCATGTCCCCTCTCAGACATGCCGTTTCATCTATTCTCCTCATTTGTCCATCTTTTTTCTCTTCCCTCCTCCTTTAGTCATCCACCTCTCCCACACCACACCACCTAGCAACCAACCAACACCATGGCAACAAAGAGACATCTCCTAGCAACAGAAAAAGCCTGACCCTGACACTGAGAGAGAGAGAGAGAGAGAGAGAGAGAGAGAGAGAGAGAGAGAGAGACACACAGAGAGAGCGCAACAGAGACACAGAGAGAGAGACGGAGCGAGAGACAGACAAAGAACGAGAGAGAAAGAGCTACAGACAGGGAGAAATAGACAGAGAGAGAGAGAGCGAAAGGGGAGAGAGGAAGAGAAAGAGAGAGAAACTATTATTCTGAGGACCTAAAACTCAAAGCGTTAAATGTTTCCAGAAACGTTGACACATTTTCTTGCTTCCAGTTTAATAGTACAACATCCTCAGTATAAAAATACAACATTAAGTTTTCATTTATTACTAGTAATAAACGTAACTAACAAGACTTCAGTGTGTTAACAGCAGGCTGGTGATGAATTGGAACATTTATCAACAAACAGCTCAATCTTTAACACATTCCTGCATGAACATAGAATTCCCCGGATGTTTTTTAGACAAGCTTGCACACAGCTTAGCTCACATTTTAGAAATGGAGCCATTTTACAATAAACAGATTTGCATCTTCAACATCCATGAATATCACCTAGCTTCATCACAGCCAACTTCACTGGCGTCTACCCCTCACTGACCATCTCTTCACCACACAGAGAGCGGGGTCTCCATAGCAACAGGCGAGTAGCACAGACCGAGAGAACAGAGAGGACGAGGGAGGGATGAAGTATGAGGGGTAAGATGAGAGAGTGAGAGTGTCATGTTTACGTAAGTAGGGTTGAAGTGATGTATTTAAGGAAAATGAACAGATCAATGGGGAGCATGAAGGTCCTTACATAACAGACCTATGTATGCACATACTGGTCTGCTTGGTGCAGCAGGCAGAATGTCAGTAGAAACTTGACCTCACGTGCTCACACACACACACACACACACACACACACACACACACACACACACACACACACACACACACACACACAC
>JBBKCR010000027.1:6575091-6585091 GCA_037577295.1 Ladigesia roloffi | reverse complement strand
ACAATAGCTGCTTCTATAGAACAACATACGCAACAACAGGTTTGCCTCAGCTGGCTGTTAAAACTTTGCTGCTCCCTACTGGATACATTCTGAATTGTAAAAATAAAAAAGATCTAAAATGATGGTTCATTAACAAAGTTGTTTTGAGGTGAATTTGTTCATTATAATTAAATAAATGAATTAAATATTAAAGTAAAAGTTCAGAAATACCCATGAATACCCTAAAGCTTGATGGTACTCAGGCTTGCCCTTATTAGTTTATTAAAGAGGAAAATTTTGATCCTTGTGATTCCCGCAATCATTAATTTTTCTGTAATTTTCTCAGTAACCATGATCCTCCCCCTCTCTCTCTCTCTCTCTCTCTCTCTCTCTCTCTCTCAGGGCAGTCTGCAGGCGCGGGAGCTGGGTGCTGTCGCGTACGTGGAGTGTTCGTCGCGCATGTGCGTGAACAGCGTGCGGGACGTCTTTCACATAACCACACTCGCCTCCGTCAGACGACCCGCCCCGGGACTCAAGCGCAGCTCCTCCCGTCGCGCCCTCAAACGTGTATCACACCAACCCCTTCTGCCCGTCAACTCACGAGCCACGCCCCTCGAACCTTCCCCCACTCTCAGGAAGGACAGAGCCAAGAGCTGCATTATCATGTAGAAAATAAGAAAACAAATACACACAAACACTCACAACACACATACACACACACATACACACACACATTCAGCTGTGTTCTGATCTCATCTTTGTAAATGAGCTTCTCACAGCTGCCGTCTATTTATAAGACTTTCTTGGTCGTATTTCAATGTCAGATTACGGCCCATTAAAACTGTACAGATGTGTGAACACCTTACGCAGAGGACTATTTATTGACCCGTGTGTCATTGTTGGTATTATTTTGAAGTAAACAAAGAAGAGAAGAATGTGGGGGGGGGAAACAGATTGCATGGGATTTTATGTGTGAGAGCAAGTTTGATTTACATTTTTAATTTCCACTGGCTCCAGCACCCTCCTACCCACAACCCGTCGCGAACCCCTTTAGGATAAGTGGCTCGGTTAATGAATTAATGACCGAATGAATGAATTTCAATTTCTTAGTAATATGCAGTCTTTTTTCGCCGGAGTATCCGTCTCGGAGGTCCCGCTGACACCGCCAGAGAGTTCAGTTCAGGCAGGCTTGAGTCTCTAGAATCCTCAGTAAGTTTTCTTTTATTCACATCAGTGACTCTAATGGGAATTGGCAGTCGCCGGTGATAGCGCTCCACTTGCACAGAATTACACACTCTGGAAACCGGCAACGACACGGGGCCGGAATGCAAAAAAGGTCACTCTTTTGCATCATATCATAGAAAAGCCTGTGTGGAACGGGATGGCCGAGTCAGATAGAGCTGGAATCACACACCTGTGCTGATAACTGCTGATGCCTGGAGGAGAGCATCAGCCTGTACACAGTGCGAGCTGGGGTTTAGTGGGTTATTGACTCATTTCACACTAAAAATGGAGGTGGTGAGTGAAAAAAAGCACATACACTCTCTGATCTAACTATACAGTTAGCTGCCATTATTCTGCACTCTCTTTCTCCTTCAATCTTTCCTAAGGAATGAAAGGGGGAAAGAAGGAAACGCATCAGAGTCAGCACTGTATTCCTGTTTGAAATAAACTCTCAGTGGAGACCAACTCCAGCCCTCCGTAGGTGTTGCTTTATTTTGTATTTATGCTCGTCCAGTTTTTGTGTATGTAAATTCTCTGACAGAAGCGACCAGAGGCATGGAGACCGCTGGAGCCTGTGTTTATCATGACTGTGCAGCCGTTTCCCTGGCAACTGCCTCCCGCCTTTGTGATGTCACAACGGAACTGAGAAAAGAATGCTGTTGCCGTGGTTTCCGGCTCCTCCGCGGGACATCTTGTCTTATCTAATGAACACAGATAAACGAATGCTCATACACACACACACACACACAGAGGAATACACGCATACACACACTCGTGGCATGGGGTTAGGAAGAGGCAGGAGGTAGATGAGGTTGGCAGCGGCAGTCGTGAACCAACAGAGCACCACAGCTCAGACTGAGAGAAGGAGGATTAGTGTGTGTGTGTGTGTCCATCATGTGCTCTAAACACACACACAAAACCACACATACATACACACACCTGATACTACTGCCTGCAGTGTTCTTGGCTGAAGTGCCGCTCAGGAAGCCCTTGAATCACACACACACACACACACAATCATCACAATCTTAGCCAATTTACATGCTGTTTAAGAGGACACAGACCCACACACACTCTGCTCACCTAGACTCGCCCTGAAAGTGTGTGACACCTCTTTCACACACACACACACACACACACACACACACACACATTGCTTCTACAAACTTATTACAGAGTTTATCTTCAAAAAATATTCCTTTGATAAAAAATGACAGAATGTGCTTCCACTCATGCACCTAGATCTGCGATGTGGTAAAGCCTCCACGTATTATTTTATCTGGTTTTATCGGACAAAATTACTCACATTTGTTAACACTATTCACCGAAATTCCTCACTTGGACCACCTGAGATGAGTAAGATTACAGTGATAATGACTTGTTTGCATGTTGTAGGCTTCTAAAACCTGAGCAATTTTTCTTATGGCTTGCAGGTGTTTAGTATTTAGAATCCTTTAATGCTCTAAATGAATGCACTTGTTTAAAACATCAATATTCATCCATTTAAACTGAGCATTTGCACCTCCTATTTCCAAATTATAGAGCAGGTAGAGCCCAAGGACCTGGAGGAGGCTATTCTCGCCAAAATGACCTTGGTCGCGCTATTCCTACTGCAAGGCAAAATTAGTGTCTATAATATCAGTTGGCAACTGCTGGGACTGTGAGAGGATGATGGCTGACTTTTGACTGATTTGACATCTGCTGCCACTTTAAGAAATGAATGAAGGATGCTGTTTTTTTAGACCCCAGTAATGGCCCATCTTCTCAAACCTCTGGTGACACTATTACTCTTAATATGGACCCTTATAATTAATAACAATAAGGTCATTCAAATATCTCAAATTATTTGGGTGTTTGGGTGGCCACAACTTAATTATCTCATTCCCAAGCCTTACTAAGTCAGGATTATGTGTTAGGATCTTGTTCTCACGCCTTGTAACCAACAGTTTATGCCAGGGGTGTTGAACTCCAGTCCTGGAGGGTCGTGGTCCAGTATATTTTGGTGATTCCCAGCTCAGAAACACCTGGTTCACCTCGACAGTTAATAGACAGCTCCAGTGACCTGTGCTGGACACCGGCGCTCCAGGACTGGAGCTTGACACCCCTGGTTTATGACATTTGAACTTCTGTTCTGCTTTTGTTTACATGCCACAGATGCCACTTATTTATATAAACAAGACAAGGGACATTTAACTGGCTGTACACTAGCACCTAATATTGCTTTCATAAAAAAAGTGATTGTCTTTTTTGAATTGACATTCCTCCATTTGCTTATCCTAGATCCAAATATGGAACTCATAGGCACATAAATACTTTGGATAGGTCACCAGTTCATTGCAGAGCAAACACACAAACCAGCCATTGCACAGCTAGGGGCAGTTTTAAACATTTTATGTTCTTAGGTCTGGAGAAAACCAGAATTCCCAGCAGAAATGTGGAGAACATGCAAACAGAAAGGCTCGTGACTGCACAGGCTGGGTGCTGGACTCAAGGCCAAGGCCAACGACTGCATCATCAAACCACTATTAATGAATTCCTTTTCATTTTATTTCAAACATCAGCCGGATTGTAAATGATACACAAATGTTTCTAAGGGTGCAATGGGATAGCCAAGCATGTTCCAGGGGTCGGTTTTAGTATGGCCTTGCATCATTCTGGCAACACCTTTGAGGGAAATATATATAAGCATGTACTTTCATGCCTTTACAATTGCTATTCAAGGGCAAACTGTGATTGAAATATATAGTATTATGATCGCAACACTGTATAGTCCCTTTTGTGCAGGTTTAACTAATGATTAAATATAAAAGAGCGTGGGTGTTCTGACAGGTTCATATATGGAAAGCACCTATAGCCACAGCATCAGAAATTTAACCCGATGGACAAATATAAACGTGGGTCTGAGATGGAATGGAACATCGAGTGGAGCTGATTTGGGGCTCTTTGAAGAGATACAATTTATCAGGTTGTGTCCAGGTCTGTTATCTGTGAAGTGCATGTCCTCTGTTTAATTCTCTCTCAGGTGCACACACACTTTCTTTCTAAAAGTAAATTAGAAATTGATGTTGCCAAGGAAACCTTCAAACGGTTCCTGAGGTCTGTGCGTGTGTGCATGTTCAAACACTGAAGATTGAGGGATTTTTTTTTACACATCGCCTCATGAGTGTATTTTTATATTGCAAAGATGCTTCTTCTCCAGCATGGGAGAAATCAGAGAGCAAAAAGTTCTTAGAGCGAGGTTATAAAAGAAACAGTTTTGACTTCAGAGAGAAACATGTTTGAGGTTGCTGTCTATTCCAGTTTAAGAGAACAGTTCTATCATACGCACCCAAAAATGAATGGCTAGTTCCAATCAATTGGCATGACATCATTTGAATAATTGGTGAGCGCTGTTTGTCATTGGTCACTACATTTATTGTTTAGCAACATTAGTATCACTGACTGGATGATTTTTCTGGTTGAAGGCTTTTACATTGCATGGATGCTCTTTACATTTTAAATTTCTTTACCTTCATGCTAGTTCTGCTAAACAGAATCAGTAGCACTCCATTAATTCCACATAATGTTGAAATAACTAGTGTTTAAAGTACCTTTAAAAAAGTAATTAGTTATAGTTACTAGTTACTTCTCACAAATAGTAACTGAGTTAGTAACTGAGTTACATCATTATAAAAGTAACTAATTACCAGGCAAAGTAATTATTGCGTTACTTGAAAAAAATCTCAAATTTAATATAAAATAAATATAAAACCGTGTTGTACTGTGTTGTGTTGTAGCGCTTTAAGTAGTCCGTGTAGAACACACGTAGTGTTAGTTTAGAGTCAGCGCATGTCAAAATTATAAAAATGATATTTAAATATTTGGCTGTTCAGAGCAGGGGGGCATAAGGGGGCGTGGCCCCCAAGTAGAACCGCCTACTCTGCCTGATTGGCAAACCATGGAAATTTACTAAATCTAAGCCAATCATTGCATTCTCAGTTACACCACATGCACAGACACACCAATCATCATCACTAGTTATGTATCCCGTCCTGGCCCCGAACACACACACAAACACACACACACACACACTACAGAAAAAGAGAGGTCTTATGGCTGAGAGAGACACTGCACACATGAAAAGTGCTTCAGTGTTCTGAGTTACAGTAACGTGCATTTTATTGTCAGTAACGGTAACGGCGCTGTTACGTGCGAAACAGTAATTGGTTTGATTACTCGTTACTGAAAAAAGTATCGCCGTTAGTAACGGCGTTTATTTATAGCGCCGTTATTCCCATCACTGGAAATAACCATGACAAACCATGATTATTCATTAACAGATTATATAAATTAGCATGACACCATCATTTTGCCAAAAACTGTGGAAACTGTCATTACATGCACAACTATATCTATAGTTATATGTCAGATACGAATTTAATGTTATAAAACTGGTTATAATATTTGTCTTAAGAATTACCAGTAATGGTAACACTTAAATTAATAAACTGAATCAGTCATGACATCAAGGCAGCCTATGACATTTGCAGTGATGTGTTTATGGCGTGGAATGGGTTAAAATAAAATGTTACTGAACCATTAGGTAGTTCTTTTTTGGAATCGTTTTCAAAAAAGCTTTTATTCTTAAGAGTGTGCTCTTCCTCTGAGACCTATGTTTGAGAAAGGGGTCATAAAAAGGCCAACTTGTGCTTTTATAGTGGAACCTACGGCCCTGTTTGTAATGGATTCGTTGTACCTGATGCGGCACCACAGTTTCAGTGATTAGTGAGCTTGCTCCCCTGCGAGTCTGCACTGTCTAGTGTTCACAAGTCTGGCTATAATTTTGGAGTGTATGACCTTCTGTGTTTTTGTAAACCTGGAGCTCTCTCAGTAATAGCAGGGCTGATCCAATCCACCTCATGATAACGCAACAACAGAACCTGACAGACTTTGATACTTTGCCATGAATGAAATTAAACCACTGAAGGCTGCCTGCTTTTTAGGATAGAATACACGAGAATACAAAGGACTCAGCTGGTGTATCCTTCCAGACCTTCAATCACGCTCAGTACCATTTTTGAAAAGCATCTAAAAAAAAACCATGTGGAACAGCTGTGAGTGGCTAAGAAACAGACTGTAATTATGCTGATAGCATAAAACAGCTTTCAAAAAATACAACAAATCTGTACATCACAATGCTAGTTTTACTATTATTCACTCTGTTTATGCCAGTAAGTGTAATAAGGGAGAATTGCACCAGTTTCCACAACATTTGTGCATATTGAATGAATGAGGTGTAAACAAAATCCTTCAGAGGGATTTGTTGTGAAATGCTCTGTTCCAAAGCAACATATATACAGTTAGAATTGGTCTTAAACATATATTCTAAAACCATTTCAAAGTAGAGGGGTGAAGTAAGGCAAAATAGTCACAAGGAAAACATATTTGTTTTGGGTTTTACAACTATTTACCGTTATAATTGGGGCATGTTAACCTGTTATTATTTACTTATTTACTTGGTTTATTTACTTATTTTAATTACGTGTTAATGCAGGTTCTTTTTAAATCCTTTTATTTTGAAAGTCTGTTGCTTTTTTGGGCTCATGGCTGTGCAGCCCACAGCGTTCTCAGTCTCAGCTCTGTCCCATTACTTTTGTCCATGTAATATAATTAAACCAACAGGGACTTTAATAACACTGCATTCAGATACATAAACTTTAATGTGAAGTTGATCCCTCTTTGGAGCTGCTCTAAAGTTTCTGCCCCTCATGCTCTGGATTCTGAGGGTCATTTGTTTTCTATAACAAGCTAGATAAAACATGAATGCCCTGCAGTAACAAACAGCTTTGGTTTTATATTTGTTTTCACTTGATTACATTAATGTTTAAGTTGAGATTTACGAGGGATATTTGAACCGCAGCTGTGTGACTGTGTTAAAGAGAAACTGCTGGTAAAAAGCCCCTACTTTTTTAAACTGTTGGCAAACCAAATATTGTACTTTTGTTAATATAGCAGTACCTACTATAACAACTAAATTGTGCAAGAGACTATTTTGAACTAATGATTTTATATTCCATATAAAAAGTGAATAATTGGGATTAAAATGTAATTGCCGGCCAGCATGAATTATAATCATTACAAATAAGAAGCAGGCTCAAACGTGGTTCCTACAACACCACTGGAGAGAGTTAGTACATTTGTTTATCATTACGCATTCCACATCAAACCACATTAAACCATTCTGACTTGTAAATGTAAATTACACAAAAAAGGAATGGAATGGGTGGAATTCCCCTTTAAGGCAGCCTTAATGGTGTGAGGACTCGGAGACGGCGGTTATTGTGGTGTTAAATTGGATGCTCACCAGCATAGAGGATGTGCCCCTAGCGCGGCCTGGTGAAGACTGTGTACAAACTCAGTAGCGGCCTCTTACTGAAGAGTCCTCTAGATAGTCGAGGGTTGTTCAGAGTGGAGGGGTTTGTTTACAAATGTCTGACCAACATGACAGAGAGGATGACATTCAGATGCAGTTGTTTATCTGTTTAAATTCTCACTGAGCTGCTTTACGCTTGTAATCTGGATTGAGCTACTATCAAGCAAATTAGGTCTTAAAGACAAAAAAATGCACGAGAAACAACATAAAATCCGCATGTTGCATGAGACTGTTCCAAAAATACATTTTCTAATCCTAAACCACGCCCCTTTACAATTACATGTTGCTAATATTACAAAGGCTGGACATTAGTCATAGTCAGTACATTACCTGATGATTAAACAATCCACAGGGCTTAGGGTGCCTTGATAGGCCTCGAGTGGGGCGCCTGCTGTGGAATATGTCCATAAAGTTACTACACTGTTATATTAATCTGTGGAAGTATCAAATATTTTAGGCAACATAAGAAACAAATAGAAACACCACAATACACAATTTTACAGTTGCTTATATTTCCATGCTTGGTTCTGATGTGAAACTCCTTCACATTTTAGTTTGGGCAAATTAGTTTTAGTATAATACAAACAATATTTATATAATTTGATATTCAACGCCACAAAATTATGAACTTTTTGTCCTACTACATAATACAGCATGGAGTCAATGTCAGCTAGCTGAATAAGAGTTGTAAACATACTTCTGTTTACCAGTGCTGGTAAAGATAAAGTGGACTGAGGAATTTCACCTTCAAATTGTACTGGGTATTATGCTAGGACAGTTTTGGTTGGTTGTACTGCTGCACATAAGAGGTCATGTAAAAAAAATGCCAATAGGTAACCTAAAAATATGGCAACGAAAAACGGACTGAGTGGGTTTTGGAAATTAGCTCCTCTATTGTGCAAATAATGGCAGCAGCAGGACTGAGAATGCGCAGTATACAATAAATAACAGGCATTTGCAGTGGCAGTTGGGGGATTTGTTACAGGCAGAATACACGCAGTAAAGTTTAGTGTGTGGATGAATTGTGTTAGGAGAGGGAAGATGTCCAGAATGTGTGTGGTGGGAGGTGTTTAGTCATTCACAATGCTGGAGTCTTTGCAGATGCAGCATGTGGTGTACATTTCTGTGACAGAGGAGAGAGAGAGAGAGAGAGAGAGACACAGACGATCTTCTCAGCTGTCCTCACTATCCTCTGTAGGGTCTTGCGATGCAAAACAAACTATCCAGTATGAACTACGCAGTCAAAGTCACACATTACAGAACCTCCTCTGGTAAAGCGAACCTAGCTCTAACAGCTAATGCTAGCATTTCAAGCTATCGTGGTGAGAAGTACTTGATATTTTGCCTCAGTCCTATTCTGTGCATGATTGCTGGCTGTGGCTGTAAGTGTTGGACTCCACAGCTCTGCAGTCGAGTGTTTAGCGCCTGTATTTAATATGTGTAACACTTTCTTAGCGACCTAGCAGGCGTGGAGGGTGTGAAGCCTCTTTCAGTCCTTGAGCAACAGCATAGTTGCAACTTCACTATCACACTATCTGTTATTAACAATGACACATTACACACATTGCACACACACACATATACAAACAGACACACACATACATGCACGTACACAAACACACACACACACACAGACACACACACAAATGTTTGGCCACTGTACAGGCCAGGTGGAGTGGGACTGGGCGTCTGGCAGCATGTCCCGGCCCTTGCCCCTGTCTGTCAGAGTTCTTGGCCAATCGCTTGCCCCCCGCTTGGCGACTAGCGCCGCAGGAGTGCAGTCGCTGTCCCAGATCAGCCAAAAAACCTGCTGCTTCACAATATGGCCTCCCGCCCTTCAGAGACAAACAAAGAAACACTCATTCACACTTCACAACCACCCTCCCACCCATAATGCTTGTCTCACTTTCATCATTCATTTCCTTCACTATCAAAGCAAGCATAGACATATACACACACACACACACACAACCACACACACAAACACACACATGCGCTCACAGCTGCCACTCAGCCAACAAATCTCAGAAGGTGGCAAAGCACCGGGGAAATCAGTCAACCTTCACACTTATACTGAACACACAGTCTTATTGCTTCTTACACATACACAAACACACACACATACACACACACACACACATACACACAGTCATGTCTAGCATTCACCTAAATATAAACTCCTTTTAGTATTAGTGTTGGTTTTGAATTCTCTGGAGGGGCAGAAGAGAGCGAGAAAGGAGAAACAGAGTGAAGAGAAAGAGCGATATGGGAAAAGTGACAGACAGAGAGCGACAGGGAGATGTCAGGTGGGGGAAAGAGAGAGAGAGAGAGAGAGAGAGAGAGAGAGAGAGAGAGAGAGAGAGAGAGAGAGAGAGAGAGAGAGAG
>JBBKCR010000027.1:6556573-6573053 GCA_037577295.1 Ladigesia roloffi | reverse complement strand
ACACACACACACACACACACACACACACACACACACACACACACACACACACACACACACACACACACACACAGGCTCAGGCTGGCATTTGTAAATAAAAAATAAAAATGACAAATATACCTCTCTCATTCTAGAACTCAAACTAAAAATAATATGACTTTTATAACCATTTGGAAGACTTGCACTGCCAAATACAGCCAAAACCCCTCTCTGACATTTTTGGTATTGCCCCAGACTTGGAAAATGTGATCTTCTACTTCTTTACTTGCTAGAGGGGCTGTCTTACTTAATGTTCCTCCCTCTCATGCACACTAATGCATCATACCATGAAGATCAATTTGATTAAATGTCTGTATTTATTTTTCGTTGTACTTTATACTTATTTTATTTATTTTGTTTGTGTCTTGGCTGTCTGGGGTTGTAATTTGGGGGCATAAAAGCTTTAAAAGGTGCAGTATGTTGTCATTTTTCAAATGAATAACAATACATTAGAAAGCTAAAAATACGGAAGCTATAGGAAACACATACACACACAGGCACGCACACCAGCACACACACACACACACACACACACACACACACACACAAACTGGCATATGGAACATGAAATACATACCACTCTCATTCTAGAACTCAAACTAGAAATACAGATACTATAGTACAAAAACACACACACAGGTTGGCATATGGTTTTATAAAATAATCATTATATATATATGTCATGATTACAGATGCTATAGTATACATACACACACATACTGGCAGGGATATGGAATTTAAAAATAAACAGGCCATATATCCCACTCTCATTTTAGAACTCAGAATACAGATGCCATAGTACACACACACACACACACACACACACACACAGACACAGACACACACACACACACACACACACACACACACACACACACACACATCCACTATGAGGCAATCAGAAAGACAATCTCACTCTCTCTCTTTCTGTCTCACAGTGGGTGGTCTATAGTGAGCTGAAAGAGTTTTGCAGTATGTGTGTGTGTGTGTGTGTCTGTTTGTGTGTGTGTGATGATGATGATGATGACAGAAATGCAGCTCTGAAACGCCACTTCAGCCCAAACACAGGCAGAAGGAGCGAGGCAGTGTGTGTTTGGGGCAGCGGACGAGAACGCAGGAGAGCTAAAGCAGCACACTGCTGAAACAAGCACTTCTGTTTGATTTGCTCTGAGATTAGGGAATACACTGACCCACACAAACAAACAAACACACACACACCAGCTTGTTTTCCTGTCCATGTTGGGGTCTTTCCATTGGCATCTACATGACTGTAGCGAAATGTCGCTCTACACCTAATATTCCAACCTTCCTCCCAACTGGCTCCTAAATAAATATGTGATGGTTACAGAGAGGGGGAATCAAGTATACACACTTCAGTTTTTGCTATTTAATGGGGCATCTTGTGGCCTAGTGGTCCGGGAGTTGCCCTATGATCAGAGGGCTGTGAGTTTGAATGCCAAGTCTGTTTCTGGCACCACTGAGATACCCTTAAGCAAGACAACCTCCCCAAACACTGCTCCCCATGTGCCTCATGTCTTCACTTGGTTAAATGCAGAGGAAGAACTCCATGTTGTTCACACTGTGTGCTGTGGTGTGTTCATACCTCACTTAAGGGGCCACATCAGATCCAATGCATCGATCTAATGCACATGTACTCACAAAAGGTATTTATAAATAAATAAACTAATCCAGACAAATATTAAAGCTGTACTATAGACAAAATATATTTTATTACATGATCTAGTGTAGAACTTAAATTAGAACATTCATTTTCTATTTCCCAACCCAGAGGACACTAATCTAGCTCCCTGCAGCCTTTGTGTCATGATATGATATCCCATGCTGTGGCTCTCAGCATTGTGAAGTTGCAACAATACACAACCTGCTGGTTGCATGAAAGACCTTTAGGAAAACTGTCCAAAAATCTTGTGTATATTCTGCCCCCTAGTGGTGAAGCTCAGTCAGTGCTCCAGAGTTACATACCTCATCTTCATCATTTGATCATCACTGCTCTAAATAAACCCATGCAATGACGCAGGTGACGGCCTGCTTCTCTTGTGTGCCACTATCTGATACCTATGAACACAAAAAGTATGGAAAAACATCTTTCTGAAATGCACTCAACGCAATACCAAAGTACACTCAACGAAACAAGGTACATTCTTTGACAACAGGAATTTATACAGCAGCTTTTCTCCATCCAAGAAAAGAAATGTTTACCTGTGCAAAGAGCCATTTTCAGCATTCAAATGTGGTTATGGTGATGGGAAACAAGTATACGGTCTGGTCATCGCTATTTAATGTACCTCCAATGCATCTATCCAATTTGCATTCACACACAAATTGTGACTTCATGAACCAAAGTGTACGTATTCACAAGCATAGAATAATATATGCTGGAAAAACTGACTTGAGTAAAAGTGTTCAGACGCCACAAGTTAATGACATTAGTACCTGGCATTTGACAATTAAAGCTTTCAGACGCATTAGCGAGAAGTAATTAACTTTTTGCAAAATTGTGCGTCAGTTTCCCCCAATTCCTCTAGGCTATCCATCTTCAAATCCCAGAGTGAAAACAGGGGACTGGTACTTTCAGCTTTCATTAATTTTTAATATCTGAAGATTGGCCAGGCCACAGAGGCACCTTGACTTTCTCTCATAGGAAGTTTTTAGAAAGTGCTTTGGAGTCATTGTCCTGTTGAAATATTTATCCTCTGTCTATATCCAGGTTCTTGGTTGATGAGATTAAATATATCCCCCCATTCTTGATCCTTTTGGTGCCATGTAATGCCTCAATACTGTTTACAATTAAACTATATTGTGATGCTCCCATCATCATTTTATACAATTCAGCTTTTCAGATCACATGCAAACACTTCATATGATCGGGTTAAATTTATTTGCGTCAAACATACGACTGAAGGGACATTCATGAATTTATAATGAATAAAGATAGATCATTTTTGACTATTTGTAGACAGAATGATTATTAGACAGTCAAAATATTGAAAACGAGTGGCTTGTATATAATTTAAACGTTCATACTGATAGAATATTTGAACGTCTTTGTTGGTGCTCTGTAGGGAATCCTTGTTTAATAATGTTATGAAGTTCCTTCATCTTCACCATGACCACTGCTAGCTCTGAAAAATAAGAGCGCACTGAAATTTATATTTAAATCAGCATCCAATGAGTACGACTCACAGTCCTTGCTAGTGTCTGTTAAATTCCTACACAAGCACCTCATTCTGCTTTATAAGGTATTGATTAGTGATCGCCTGAATTACATCTTATTTAATGAGGAAAAGAATAAAAACACTGCTGTAATCAACACTCTCCTCTCACAATGAGACCAGCTGGTGGGTAAAACACTACTAGAAGTATGTCAGCGTTAATTATTTCCATTTTGCTTAAGAGTGAACAAGAGATTGGTTTTAAATTATTCAAGTTCTGCAGCATTTCTCTAATTTTGTTGTTAAGTCAGTTCCTTTAAAACTATGCTTTAAAAAACAATACTTTTATTTTGAAATTACGAAGGAATATTGTCAGAAGTCATTAAAAAGTAAGGTAAAGCTGTTCAGTTTTCTGCAGTGCTCTCTTATTTTTGTCCTGGAGCTGTATATATAAACACATACTCACTGAAATATCACTGCAATGCACTTAAAGTAAAATAAAAACTAAAGTGTAATAAAAATGTCTAAATGCTTGTTTTGTATCTCAGTGAATATTAAAAGTAATTCCACTCACCCAGTCTGCACGGCTGTGGGAAGAAGGCAATAATAACACAGTCCTAAACTGACCACTCACTCCAATGAATGTCCAGGACTGCTGCATAGCCAACATATACTTTATTCACTTCATACAAAACAAAACAAACAAAAAAAAGCAGACAACGGGTGCATATTGTAAAATAGGTTTCACAAGGAATCAAGCGGATCCATTTACTCCACCTAAAACCTCCATGTTCTCATTTTGAACCCAGTACTCCTACTTCTTCATCCTTCATGGTATCTGATACTGAGCCTTAGATGGTGACTTCATTTATCGCATTTAAACTTAATGTTCCACACATATTAAAATCCAAAGAACAGTCAAAATATTTCAGTCTTGTGTCTCAGACACTGCGTGGCTATAGTCATGTCATAGAGTCCAACCAAGTGTGGACATATGGCCATCATGAGTAAAGCTATCCTATTAAAAACCACAGCATGATCAGAATTTGGACATTAGGGGCAAAATATGACACATTTATGTCACATTTTTATGTCACAAATGTGTTTGTTCATATTCTGGTATAAAAAACGAGTAACTACTGTGTCATGTGTAACAGCATGATCAAACTGGACAGCTAAATCAGCTGTGATATATATATGCTGGTCACACTGAGGAGAAAGAGCTGTATGTGTATACTTGAATGATGTGTTAGTCATGGGTGATTGCAAAACACTCACTGACGTTGTCTTGCATGGCAACAGTTTCACTGAAGCAGGCTATTATCTTATTTTGAATGTGCAGTGTGACTCAGTATGACTGCAACATGACCAACCCCTCCAGTGTGGCTGCCCACAGCATGATCTGCATGCTTTCTTCACCTCTCTGCACATTCCTGACTGGATATTATGTACCATAAAAAGCAATCATAGTTCAAATGCTCTGAAAATTCTTATTTCCATCATGGACGAACCACAGGCATGAGCCCACTTGCTGCAAAACATTGGTACTTGTGCAACTGATTCTATCTGCAGTGTACAGTATATATTGTATTCACAAATGCCCAAAGTTAAATACGCTAAAAAAATCTATTTTCCCAATTTGTTCAACTGACAGCTGGTGTTAATAACACATTAGCCACCAATCACCAGCCTGGGTTTGGAAACAGGCAAGCTTGAAACAATCCTGTCTGCAATGATTTTAAGTAAAATACGAAGTCGACAATAAGGCACAGCAGATGCATAGAGGAAGCTAATTAACACATCTTTAAGTTCCGGAAAAAGAAATGGGCATGCTCAAACAAATACAACTAGACTGCAATATCCGCTTGGGAGCTATAGATCTCTGAACGCGGGTTCTAATTTTGTAGTCGGCATCATGCCCTCATTATGAACTCTGGATCAAAGCTTGAAAAAAGGAAAGCTGTCTTAGAACATCAACCCTATCTTTTTCTTAAACAAAATATTTCTTAACAAGATACATGTTGCTCTACATACATTTTGCCTTTGAAGCTTGCCAGATCCTCTGAATTACAAGGCCATAAGGGAGCACAGATCCAAAACCCTCTAGCTGATATAACAGCATTAGCAGTTAGTGTTCTCCTCCAAGCGTGATGAGCTTTCCAACGGAGTTGTGTTTAGAAAAAATGAGGCAAATTTTACATGACTAAACCTGGTAGTAATGAGTGACTGGGGGAGTCCTAGCTAGCAGGTGCAATTGGACATGTCGCAATATGGCAGTTTGTGTGGTCGTGATTATGCCTGTAGTAGCCTACAAATTGAGTAGATCCACTTGTAGTTTGATAGAATGACTCCTTTATGATGTTATTTCAATGCGAAGGAGTGTTTTATTAATGAGTGTTAGGAGGTGAAGGGGCTTCAGGTTCTCAAGCACCTCGCCCTGTACATATGGAACCCTTTATGGGAAGGTTGGTGCAATGTGATGCCTATTAAGATTAACAGACTAAATTATATCATTAGCATTTAGTATACAACTGGGACATCTCAGGAAAGGCTTGACAATTAGCTGTAGACTTGGTGTTGCAGCAGAGAATACATTTAAATGTGCAGAGAAGTGGAGTGTAAAAGCTGCATTTGTAATGATTCTCTATTAGAGGAATAGTGCACTATAGAGTTTATCTGCCATTTTGTGTTGCTCCAATTCTCAGTCTATTCATGGTTTTTCAGTCAGTTTGCTATTAAATAAACTCAATGTAGTAAAACACTATGCAATGACTAACATAGCTGGGGCAGTTGGTGGTCTGGTGGTTTAGGAAGTGACCTTGTCATCAGAAGTTTATGGATTTCAAGCTCAGGACTGCTAGTGGCACCACTAAGATACACACCAGCAAGGTACCTTCCCCACACATTGCTTCTGTGTTCCTGGCTGCCCATTGCTTCACTTGGTTGAATGGGTTAAAAACAGAGAAAGAATTTCATGCTGTTCACACTGTGATCCTATGACAAATGGACACTTTACACTTAACACTGCTGTAAAGGTCAAGAACTTCCACAAGGGGGCGCTTTAGTAACTATTCCTCTCATTATACAATTTGCACACACCCTCTAACCTAAACCTCTCTCATTCCTTCTTCTCCACAAGGACACTTCCTTTTCTCTCTCTCTTTCCCTAACACACACTCTCTCTAACCTTCTCTTTACTCACGAGCTGTGATTGGTTCCAGACCTGTTCCGTTCGCTGACTCGACATTCCACAGCTGGCCGTGGCAAAGTTTCAACCTCATGCTTTAGCCAAGAAGGGAGGAAAATGAAAAGGCAAAATAAGGGAAAAAAAAGTAAGACCACACAACCTAAAGCCCTAAAAAATTCTGGAAAGGAAGACGGGACAAATGAAAGAGGAACTGAGTAGGAGAGATAAGGGATGAATTAACTGCTTATGAAAATCAAACACAAGAATTGTAATCAAAGATCAGCAAGCAGTGGGTTTCAGCTGGAGCCCCTCTCACTAACCCCCTGTATTATATTTAATTCTGTTTGTCGCTTGGAGCTCATCTGCTATCCAGCGTTCACAAAGTGAGAAGCTACAGCAAGCCAAGCCTCAGTTAATCTACATAAGAACTGAGCTTTAACCCACTCATGTCCAGCAAATGAATTTAACATGAGGAAAAATGACACAGAACCTTTTTTTTTCTGATTGGTCTAGTCATGAGGTTGTATCCTGGATGAGTAAATATTAGAACCTATTCATTTTTTTTTAAACTACATGTAGTTTTCATATGAACTCATCATCAAATTTGGACCTCATATGATTTGATCAACAGTTAGTGGATCCATTTGACCAAAAAATGCATAAAGTAATCATTTTTGGTCAAGTGGTTTGAAATCGAATCAGAGAAAAAGCCCAGAGAACATACAGACCGGTGGAAAAAAAACTCAAATTGGTTAACTTCCAAAAAAATAAAAAAAGGACTTTTAAATCACTCGTACTTTAAATGACTCTAGCTCGTTTCCGTCCCACCGCATCTCTCTCTAAGTCGTGCTTCTGCATTCTTAAAGCTTTCACACTATCATTTCCTATCCACTGTAATCACTATGATTATCACATCGAGACAGAGCACAATTCAGCTGGAGCTGCCTGCGAAGACAGAAGGATAGAGAGAAGAAGAGTGCAAGGAGGTGAGGTGAGAAATGGGGGAGAAAAAAAAAACCACGGGCAGACGATACGTGGACTCTGACCTAGAAACGAAAGAATTAATCCCACTTCAGTTGCCTGTATTAAAAAAACATAATGAAAAGAACCCCCCCACACACACACCACCCTCCCACTGCAAGTCACAGTCAGCAAAAAATACTGCTGCGGTATAACACTTTGGTTTGGTTTGTGCATTTTCATCTGTGTATCAGCTTCCGTTTGAAAGTCTGGTTTTTTTGTTGTTGTTTTTTGGTTTGTTTCATTTCGATAACACAGAAAATCGAAGTACCTAAAAGGCTTGGTAACACTGGAGTGAGAATAAGGCTATAAACAGCATGTCCATAAAGAGTTACAGTGGAGGAGTAAAGTGAACACTTCGGTATGTGCGCATCAGCCAATCCGGGCTGATCATCGAAGTTGCTGGAATCTAGTTGAGTTGGAATGACACAACAGTAGAAATTTGGGTGGAGATTCAGCTTTGTTCATTGTTGATTGACATCTGCTGCGCTCCACACAGCTTTCTGAATGTCTCCACAAAAAAACAAAAAAATAAAAATAAAAAAACAACTATTTTTTTAAATTCCGTTCCATTAGTCCTTGAATGTGCAGGCCAGTCACCCTTACTCATCACTCGTCCTCCATTATTCCCCTTGCTCGTTTAGCTCCATATCCGACACCAGGATGTTTTTCTCCGCCTCCTCAGAGGGGGTGGAGTTAGTGCGGCTGTACCGCGCGCCCTCGAAAGAGCCGCCGGAACCAGAGCTCCTCCTCCGATACAGGTAAGCTCCACCCACCACCAGGGCGATCAGGACCAGCACAGCAAGCAGGATCAGAACCAGTGCGGGGAGATGATACGCGTAAGCTGTACACACAAACGAAAAACCATCCGGAGAGTGAATATCCCAATCAGGTTTATTATAAGCAACATCATGCATTTTTAAGTTAAAAACTAAAGCGACTGTTCAAGGAAGTATCACATGCACACAATTTGTGCCTTCATCAAATGTAGTCAAGGTTTGACGCCTAAAATCTGTTTCAGTTTTGCACAGGAGCTACAAAGCTAAAGTGTGGTGCTTTTAATAAAAACATCCTTTTTGTTTTTATTTTGCCAATTCTGGTCTGTGAAATCACACTGAAAGCCCTCCTTCTTTTCTAGGCACAACACTCCACTCTCCCATTAAAAACAACACATTAAACAACTTGCATAATTAAGTCATCTCGAATAGACACACACTTATCTATATAATGGACAAAATTCAGCATTCACGGCGGCTGCCACGACTTTTTTTATTATGCAATCTACACAACCTACACTTTTTCACAAATTAGATTTTTGGCAGGACTGATTATTTGTCTAGATCGTGCATTGGGTAGACAAAAGCAAAGCACACTTACCTGCTACCATTGGAGACTCCAGTCCTAAGAGCACAAAAGTTTGAAAATCAAAATCAAAATATATTAAACGGCCAAATGGTGGCTATCAAGAACAAGCGGAGATTTTCTGCACCTTCTGCTAATTTGCATGTTAAGTTTGGTTTGTGAGTGGAGATACGGGCCAATCATGGGCTGCTAGTTTTTATGCAAACATCAGCAGATAGAATACATGAATTCAGACTAGATCCAGCCCATTCAGTATTACAGATAAAAGTAAAATAACGAATATTACTTACTTTTTATGGTTTCAAATTAATAAGACAGACAATTTTAGGACAGTAGCGCAGTGTATCTCTTCTGGAGTACATTAATGAACCACCAACAGGGTTTATAATAGATTATAAACATCTGCGGACTCTTTTTAATGCATTCTGATAAATTCTGCATCAGTGCTTGTCAAGTGTGTTGATGTTATTTTTATGTCTCCCACCTCGTAGCCTTTTGCAGATCACACCATGCGTACGATTTTTGCAGGATCCAGGCTTCCAGAGCCCCGTGTTGCTCTGCACCCAGAAGCAGCTGTTAGGAGAGAGCATGTTCAGATTAGCATCTTGCTGCTCCCAGTTACTGTACTCCACCACAGAACTGTCCTGCCACAGCAGCCCGCCTCCTGGGAACACAGACACAAAGAAAGACACAAAGTCAGCTGTTTGGGTCAATAAGTCACCATCATGACTGATAGGCATCTAATTAGCATAAGGTTACTTTGTGTGAATGGGGTTAATGAATAAATAACAAGTCAGTCAAAAGGATTAAGCCCCGCTCTTACCTCTGGGGTTAAAAGTCATGCCGAGCCAAGCACCATGAGCCTGCTCCTGATAGCTCTGAATGTGCTCCCATACAAAACCATTCTCACTCTCGTCCAGCACCGACAACAGCTCTGCTCCCACTGAGAGACGGAGAGATGGAGAGAGGGAGGGAGGGAGAGAGGGAGAGAGAAAGGTCAAACATACCAACAGGGGAATATTTCACATTATTACGAACAAACCAGGAAATCATGATTAAATCAGTTGAGCCTCAGAATGATAAATCAAAGCTGCATATATATATATAGAGTCATACATTTAGATCAGTCATAAATAATTTAATTTAATTTATGTTTTCATCACTAATTCCAACTAAGCAAACCCTGACATAGACTAAAATAGTTTCAGATATTAATTTATTCAAATGACCACAGCCATCTTGAATACTTCATGAACCTTATATGTGTTTTTGATTAAAAAATAGCATACAGTTTATAATAAAGGTAAACAAACACACATTAAAGCATATTTACATGCAGTATATTTAATGGTACTATCCAAAGATTATCTAAAACTTGCCAGAGGTTTTCATCTGTGTGTGCTTGCATGTGTGTGTGTGTGTACCTGTTACCTTTCTTGCAGGTGTGCATGGCCTCATGCTGTGGCTGTAACTGGTTCAAGTTAAATGCGTAGCAGTAGTTTCTGAAAGGAACCCACGGCCAGTCACCCAACCTATGAAGGCACTGTCCCGGATACATCCACCTGTGATCGATGGTTCTCTCTGATAACAGAGTCGTCAAAAATCAGAATAAAGTAAAGTATTTAAACCCCTTTCATTGGAAGATCTTTCCATTTTAACTTGCATCAATAACATCATCTTTGAACATGTAAATGTTTTAAATGTTCGTTTAAATGTCATGTTTATGTTTATTCTGCATGCTTAGTCAGTTCATCTTAACTTACATCTAACAGTATTTTTCCAAAGATTAAATAAAGGCTTAGCTCCAACATTTGGAACAATCATGTCTTGGTATATATCATTGAAAAGCTTGAGATTTCTAAGGCTAAGAAATCTCAGAGGCTAAGCCTCCCCAAAATTAATGCTGGGAAATTGTGAACATAACGTACATGTTGTGAGAATATTAATAATGGTTATTTCAGAATGAACGCAGCAGCTGCGGTCAGTGATAGTAAAATGAAGGATTTCATTTGCTATGACAAGTTGAGAGTGAGTACGCGTTACCATGGTGATAGACATAGTCTAAACAAAACTAGCCAACCAGCCGCTGGTAGCTGCTATATCGGGATTTCTAATATGTAGGCTATACACAGATATACGCAGTGGTGCCCCGCTGGAATATACTGGCCCCAATGAAATAACTTTGCCCATCTCCTAGCCCCCCCAAGTAAAAAAGTCTAGCTCCGCCACTGGCTGGTGAGATCTCTATGTGAGAGTGAATTTGTGCAAAGAACTTCATATTTTGTATAGTCCATAGTCCTATTACAACTTTTTTTTAAAGTGAGTTTTGCATAATATAACAGTAATAATTTAATAAGAGTAAGTTTTATAATCACTCACTTTACTCATTTGTACTCATTTAACATACGATTTTTGTTTTTCAAAGTATACTAATGTGCACATGCATATGTGAAAGTAGTTTTTATTAACCTTTCACCTCAAAAAAAGTGTAACAATATCAGTAGTTGGCCCACACACTTTACCTGCATTAATTTCACAGATGGCTGCATCTAATTTAGAGTCACAGGCAGACACAGTCCATTGGCCAGCAGTAGTCATGTGACCACAGCCAAACATCTGATTAGGCTCGCCATCCCGCCAGTCACTGAAAGTAACCTCCTCTTCACCCAGCCATCTGTAGCTCCGACCCTTATCACATAAAAACACAATTTACACATTTGGAATGATATTTAAACTTTTTAAAACTAGATTGCACCACCTCAGCTCACGGCCAACACATTTACATTTGTTTAATTAAGCAGACATTTTAATCCAAAGCAACTTCCATCCCACAAATACAGGGGACAGTCTCCCTGGATCAACGGGGGATTAAGGGTCTTGCTCAGGGACCCCGTGGTGGTGTGATGAAGTTGGGATTCGAACCCATGATTGCTTGGTCCAGAGGCAAGTACCCTAACCCACTAGGCCTCAGCATGCATGCATGTACGCACACACACTCACTCACTCGTTCCCCCACTCATTCACTCACTACTCACCCCATCGTCATGCAGGCCGATCCAGGCGGGCTTGCGGAGTGTGTTAAGCAGGAGAGTGAGGTAGGCGTGCTGCCGTGGCTCTCGTATTGCAGCCAAACTGCCGTTAACAGACTCACACACCTCTAGAGCCCCCTTCCAGTCCAGCCTCTTCTGTAACAAACGGTACTGAACGCCCTGAAACTCCAGTGGCCCGTCTAATGAAGGAGGGAGCGGGTCCACACCAGGTGGTATAGCACGATCTGAACACACACATACACCCGCAGCTTGGTTTATATACCAGGTCAGGATGTATTATGTTAGACACTAGTGTGATTGACAGTACTTTTAAATTAGAAACACATTGTAAACACGTATGTATGTGGACATGTGAATTACGACTTTGTGCAGTCAACCTTTGCTCTTCATGCAGATGTAGCCATGCTTCTCTCCTTCACAGCTTCGGGATGACCACATTCCTGTGATTCTCTGAGGGCTACCGTGCACCATCACCACACAGTTACCCTAATAAAGTAAAACAATGGAACATACACACACAAACAACAAAGAAGATAAAATGAGATATAAACTAAATCCAAAAAGGGACATATAACATGTACCAAAGTATATACCAATCACAATCAGGATACATCTATTTAGTTAAATGATTTAGTTAGACTGGAACTGATTTAGTTAGCCATTTTTAATGGCTAATTTGCCTTTGGCAACCTTATGCAGAATTGCAAATGTCAGAAGGTTGAAAATGATTAACAAACAGTATATTGACTAGCTCTGAGAATAAATATTTAGGTGACAAAAAACATAAAAATAAGAGTAAAAGATCTTTAAAAAGTAAAGCTTTGAAAGTGAAAACTACAAATTAGGAGAAAGCAATGGATGAAAATGTAGGAACTCAGTAGAAGTGGTAATTTGATTCTCTTATTTCTGTGCTTCCAGTACCGAGTTTTTGGTGCGTCCAGTGTTGTCCATTGGCTCCCCAGGGGCCCAGTTTGTGTAGCTTAGCAGCCCAGGCTCCGCCCACTTGAACTGTCCCTGAGAATCCGCAATAAGCCCCATCCAAAGATTGAAACTGGTGTTGGGCAGCAGAGTCACTAGGAAAGCTAAAGAAAACAAAAGGTGTGGAGGAAGAAACATAAAAGAAGGAAATGTTAGAAGAGAAAACATTTATGAAAATGCAATTCCTCCACCAAGGGACCACCTTCGTTACTAACAGCAGAGCTGTTGTTTTGGGGTTCTGCAGGGGTGAGCTCCAGGACGCATTTCGTGTATTAAAACCATGCTTGCTGCCTTGGCTCACATCAAAAATAAAGCAGCTTGAGATAATTTACACATTCCTCTCAGTAAAGAAAAATTGCTTGGTCAAAATATTAGACATGCCATGCCATTAGAAGCCAGCCATTTAAATCTTTCACACAAGTACGCCAAACCCTGCAACACAATACGGGTTTCCATGTAGCTGTGACCCCACACACTGAAAGCATGAGGTAGTGGCACAGAAAAATGCTGTAGACCAAAGTTTCCCAAAACTGTTGTAAAATTTTGCAAGCACACTATGATTTTCCTTCTCTCACATGACTTGTTGAAAAAAGCAGAAAAAGCATTTTTGCATGTACATGTCTCATTTAGTGGAAATAAATTACATTTTATAATTATAATTCTTTGTAAATGAATGCGGCAACATTCTATCTTCTAATGAAAACCAGATATATTTAAAATTCACCACTAAAAATACTGTACCTTGCTGGACTCTCTATAAAAGACAGCATTTATTATGCATTTATTATGGGCGATTGTGTGCTTGTGTGTGTACCTTGGTCAATGTGGCTGGGTACAGTAGCCAGTTTTGCCCCTTGAGACTGGCACATCATACGGGCAGCAGACCAGGTGACACGCCTTACTTCGTCATGCCCAAATACCTTGTAACACTGAAAGATAAGTGTAATTTAATTGTTTTCAGTTTAATCATTACATTCCTATCAAAACTGAGGATGGTATTCTACAGAAATATTACTGAGAATGTCACAGCTAAGATACTGTGTGAATCCCATGTAAGTTGTGGGGGGTGGTGTTGTTTTTACCCTGTGAAGGAATGGACTCCAGCCGTCAGGGCAGCCTGCTGGAATGGAGGGAGGCGCGGGGGTCGGAGGCAGCGTGCCTGTGACATTCACTCTCTTACACACATAAGGCAAATCTGCATGACACTTCTGCTCCGCCAGATCACCTGAGAAAATGAGACAGAAAGTGAGTGTTACATATGAATCCAATATACAGAAGGCGAAGACCACTGGCAGACCACCAAAGCTGTCTCCATAAGACAAACGCTAATTCAAGTTTTCATCCTTGATAGAGAAGATTCAGATCTGACAAAATCCACAGGTGTATCTGTCCATTCCCTATGAGCAGATTCAGTGAAAGTATGAGTTGCTCTTACAGTCAAAACTGAAAAAACACTCAAACTGGTCATCTGAGGTGTTTTGGACTGAAGGGTGTTAATTTATAATTGAGCCTACTTGGATAATAAAAAAGTAAATATATACAGTCTAAAAACACTCTAAAACTGAACCTGGAGGTGAAAAATATTCTTCTACAAAACTGCAAGGGAAACGGAAAAGAATAGAAGCTTGAGTAAAAGCAAGAGGCAGCTTTAATCTTCATTCTATTTTTCAAAGTTGTGTGTGTGCGATGGCACACCTTTAGAGCCAGATATGTGGACACACTTTCGGTCCCTAGTGAGCGGGCGAGGTTGCCCAGGTCCCCAGTACACATAGTTGAGCACTGAGTGATCAGACCATCTGTAACGTCCATCATTCTCAAAGGTGTGGAGTCCAATCCACCAGAGATCATTCTCTATCCTCGACATCTGGAGACACAGATGCACAGACACACATTTTTCTGAAACAGATTAAAGGGTTGAGACAGCCTATCTTGCCAGATGTGAAGATATTCTTATCGCATGGAAAAACTCTGACTACAACTAAGAACTTATCTTGATTTGAGAGATACTGAAGAGATAGTTTCGTTTTCTCATTCCCCAAATGTTAGCAATCCAGAGTTCACTTCTCACGTTTTACATTACAACTGTGGATGCTGTACACTACAAGTCTACAGAGGTAAGGGAAGCTTTGTAGTTTTCCACTAAACACATATCAGAATCAGAAAAAAAGTTTGATCCCAGCAAAAAACTGCTTATGCTACGATTGTACAGACATAGAGAAAAGATCTAAAATATAGTAGAAAATTCTCAGTTTTTAATAAACTATGCGATATACATTACATTAATACATTGCATAGTATAGTAAATTAAATACAATTAAATTAAAGTTACTTCTAAAAAACATTTATCAGTACAGTTTTTCAGTCAGTTTGGAGGCTACTGTGACATGTTTTGGTCGATTATGCTAAGTCCAAAAACATATGCATCCATTACCTGTTAGCTTGACTAGCCTAAAATAGCATCTTTTGCTAACTGGCTACATTTGGAGAATATTGTACAAACAGGAAAAATAACAGCATTTGACATACATTCTTATCAACAGCAACATATTTGAGTGCTTTGTAGTAAATAGGATTTGTTACAAAATCGTCTTATG
Source organism: Ladigesia roloffi (assembly GCA_037577295.1). Lineage (NCBI taxonomy): Eukaryota > Metazoa > Chordata > Actinopteri > Characiformes > Alestidae > Ladigesia > Ladigesia roloffi. The sequence goes on along the minus strand of JBBKCR010000027.1, from coordinate 6,557,650 downwards.
AGCCTGTGTGTGTGTGTGTGTTTACCTTGCGCACAGTGCTCGCTATGAACTTCCTCTCTTCACTGGAGTGTATGGAAGCGAGAGAGGCTTCGAACCAGGAGCAAATTCTCTGGGCCTGTTCCCATGTGGAACTATGCTCAAACAACTTGTACTGAGCCTCCTCAAAATTCACCCACTCCAGACCAGGCTCTACATACACAGACACAGACACATGAACACACCTAAACTGACACTGAACCTGAGGATATCAGAATCCCATTATTTATATTTATATACCAGCCATAACAAATAATTGGACATAATAAACTAGTACTGTCACTATAAATTACATGATTAACTGAGTTTTTAGAAGATTCTCGTGACATTTCCTGGTTTGACCCTTCAGACTACCTGTAGTTCCAGGCTCAGCTGCTCAAAACCTTTTTATGACTTCATTAATACATCCTTGCATATATATATAACATTTAATCTATTATTTTTTAAAAGTACAGTAAAAAAATATCCAACATTACAGACCTTCAGTTGTGTCATCCTTCTCCGCTTTGCCTATATCAAACAAATATTCTAACTCAATAAACAATTCAAGATATATTTTGTTTGCCACATGCATAATTATACAAGTACAGCACACAATAAAATGTTCCCTGAACCACTTTTTAAAATCAAATTTAAGATACAGATCTAAAATAAAAAAATACAACAACTTAAACAGGAAACAAATGTTCAAAGTAAAAAAAAAAAAAATCTTATAAGTTAAGAGTATCAGTAGTTCTAGCAGAGCATATGTACAATGTGCATAGTCATGTAAACAGTAAAATAAACAAAGTGTCCGAGCACATGGTCAGTATGTGTGAGAGAGAGAAAAATACCTTTTGGTATTTCACAGATCCAGTCTAGTTCAGTATCACATTCGGTCTTTAGCCAGTTCACATCTGCAGGGTTAGCTGCGGCGCACCGCGCTGAGCTATATGGACCCCTGCCGAAATTCTGATAGGACACCTGAGAGAGAGAAAGAGAGATAGAGAGGAAAACAGAGAAAGAGAGAGAGAGAGAAATAGAGAGAGAGGAAGTTAGAGA
>JBBKCR010000027.1:6535466-6556473 GCA_037577295.1 Ladigesia roloffi | reverse complement strand
AAATTACTGACCTCTGCCATCATTTTAAGTGGGAGAACTTGCACAATCGGTGGCTGACTAAATACTTTTTTTCCCCAATGTATGTGTGTAACCTTCTTACTCTGTCAGAGCAGCACCCATCATAAATGTTTTACATTACATGCACAGATGTATTATTATTACTAAATACATTTTCAATTATATGGAAAAACATACACCTTTCACATTACAACGCAGAACCACATTTATTTTCTCTGTGGCTAAATATTTACATTTGATGGGAGGATTTGTTTTACAGAAAAGACATTGTGACTGAGTACATGATGTATTATCACATTCTTGAGAAGCATGCAAGAGGAAGCATGCAAGTAAAAACTTAATAGAGCCTGAAAGCTGCAGACTGAGAGACTATGGCTGTAATTTAACTATAATTAACTACACATTTATCTTTTATGACATAGCAGTAGACAGTATTCAGAGTAAAGAAATGAGTCCTTTACAATTAAATTAATTCACTGCAAACAGAATTACAGTTAGGTCTAAATGCTTTTGGACCCTGGTGCCATTTTTTGTTTTTTATCTCTCTATATACCACCATGATGAAATTAACCTGTCAAGAAGAGACTTAAGTATAGACTTTCAGCTTAACTTTTAGAGGTTTAAAAACGGTATAGAATTGAGCTTTCAGACATTACTGTACCTCTATTTTTAGAGGCACAAAGGTAATTGGACACATGATTGACAAGCACTTTTATAGTTACATGGCCAGGCGTGGCCCATTCCCTTGTCATTCCATGACAATTTAAGTAGAAAAAAGCTCTGGAGTTTGGTAGCTAATAACTGGAACTTAAGATGAGGCACAAAGAAGTGTCAGAGCAAGTCAACGAGGTCATCATTAGTGTGAAAAAAGACAAAATAAACCATTCAGAGAGATAGCTAGTGAGCCCAGATCAACAATTTGATACATTATTGAAAACACAAAAATGCCTTTAAGATGACAGAAGAGGAAGAACTTTCTTTGGTCAAGAAAAACACCATCATAACCTACCGCCAGGTCAAGGGCACTACTAAAAAACTAGACGTCACTGTCTACACTTAAACACCTTCTTGAATGTATACAGTGGGTTTACCTGGAGACTACTGAAAACACTTATGTACAGGAAGGCCAGATTAGGCTTTGTCAGAAAAGCCTGCGCATTCCTAGATTAAGGTTCTTTTGACAAATGAAAAAAAAATAAACTTCTACCAGATTGATGGGGAGAGAACATTATGGAGGAAGAAATGGAGGGCACATGATCTGACGCCACACATGAGCTCTCCATTCAAAAGTCAAACACAGTGGTGGCAGTGCTATAGCATGTATGTATGACTGCCACTGGAAGTGGTGTTTACTGAAGATGTGACTGCTGACAAAAGCAGCAAAATTTAGAAATATGCTGGGATATACTCAAAAAGTTGCAGAACTGATTGGAAATCACATTATAGTGCAAATGGATAGTGACTCATAATATACTGCAAAAGCAGCCCAAGAGTTTCTTAAGGTAAAGAAATTGGATATTCTTCATTGACCAAGTCAATCACCTTATTCCAACCAACAGAGCAGCTTTTCAGTAAGTGAAAATGAAATTACAGATGGAAAGACCAACAAACAAGGAACAACTCAAGGTGGCAACAGTAACGGCCGAGCAAAGCATCTGGAGATCAAACTATATTTTTGATGATGTCAATGTCTTCCAGCCTTCAAATTATTTTCCTCCAAGTATTAACACTATACATATATTTTATATTACTTTGCAAAGTTACTTTACATCTTGATTTTGTAATTCCAAATCTTTTGTGGTGGTATAAAGCAAAAAAATAATGAGTACCGAAAACTCAATAGCCCACATGCAACAGAACCAGATTTCAATGAAATCACACAATTAACAACACTGTCATGTACTACAAAACACCTCTTAGTATAAAATACTGGCACCGATGTCCTGAAGGTACATGTTACTATTGTACTGCTATAAGTATGGCAGTGTTTACATGGCTAAATGCCACTGCTGGTCTTTGGTGTTATTTACAATATCTCTGCTATGTGGTGTGGCTTAAGATTTGCTTTTCAACAAAAATGCAACAGTTTGCAATTCTTGACTGCCACACAACAACACTGACGTTACCTGAATAGTTTTGTGTGTGTGGAAGCCCATTAACAATATCAAAAAACAACCATGTCAGTTGTAGTGGCCTAGTGGGTACAACACCTGCCTTTGAATGCAACCACCACAAAGTTGCAGGTTCATACCTCTGTGTCCTGAGCAAGACACTTAACCCTCAGTTTTGACCAGGAGAACTGTCCCTGTAACTAATGATTATATGATGCTCTGGATATGCTATAAATGAAGAGAAAGACAACCTCCTGTCGTCTTACCGCGGTATGTCTTGGCACAGAGGTCCTGGTCTTCACCATACACTCTCCATTGCAGGTCCACTGGTGGGAGTCTGATGGGCATGGTTAGGGAGGTTGAGCCGTTTTGGACTGTTGTGGGTGGTTTAGGGTTGGGCAGGTAGGTGTTGAGGGTCTCCAGAAACTTGTTGCAGCTCCAGGTCCAGCGCACTCGAGGAGGCTCCCAGTCACAGCGGAACATGCCCAGCGGAGAGCGGTCGGCCAGTCCGCTCAGGTTGCCCACCGTTACGCCCAGGCAGAGGGACGAGCCCAGGTTGAAGAGGCGGCTTCTGGTCACCCACTTCCACTGCTGAGCGTCACCGTCGCAGGAAGAGGAGAGGTAAAGAGTGTGATCCCTAACGCCCAAACAGCCTCGAGAACCCGAATGGTAAAAGCCAAAAGTGTCCGAGTCTGAGAGAGAGAGAGAGAGAGAGAGAGGGAGAGAGAGAGAGAGAGAGAGAGAGAGAGAGAGAGAGATTTTGAATTAATGTATATTTATTTGTTCTTCTTTGGGCTTTAATTACTAATATACACGTAAAAGTTTTGTTATTGGCCACATAATTCAATTGAAATACAAAGAAATCAAGTGTAATACTGTATATGGTTTGAAAGAAAGAAAGAGAGAGAGAGAGAGAGAGAGAGAGAGAGAGACAGAGAGACAGAGAAAGAGTCAGAAAATTGGAAAGAGTTGTAAGAAAGAAAAAAGAGAGAGAACAAGAGATACAAAAAGTGAGGGAGTGAAAAGACAGAAAAAGCATGACAAAGAAAGAATATCTAAAAGAAAAGAAAGACAGAAAATGAGTGAGAGATGTGAGGGAGAGAGGGAGGTAGAAAAAAAGAGTGGGAGGACGCAGTTACTAGTGCAACAGTAGAAAACCAACAGTGAAAGCTGTTCATGCGGAAAAAGCAATAGAATCAATAAACACAACAAACACAATCTTCTATCCGGCAAATGGCCAAAAGCTGAAACACTAGGAAATCGAAAACAGGCAGTATAATTCACAGCATTTATTTATTTAAATTAGAACGTGCTGCTCAGCACATGTGAACACACTGAGCTGAAAACACAAGTCTGAACTCATCCTGGATATAGGCCTGGACTCGCACTGCTAGTTATGGACAGAATTTCCGAGCAGTGAAGTGTTTCCACATGGCCTATTCAGAGACTTCACTTCCAGGTGATCATTTGTGTTTGTATCTGAATGTGTGTGTGAGAGAGAGAGTGTGAGAATTGTTCAAAAACTCCGCTGAGCTGTGACCTGATATGGCCTTCTCTCCTCACGGGAAGTTTCTGTGGTGAACATTCAGTGAAGCTGGACCACTTTCAAACAGTTCTCAGACCGTCTCTCCGCTCTGTTGCTTTGACTGTTTGGCTTCCCAAAACATCATAATTCATATAGCAAAACATATAGAATCCATAAAATTGGTAAAAAGAAGCTCTGCATCTCTTGAAAAAAAGCAAAAGTAAACATAAAACACACGCCTGTTATAAAGTCACTGCTGCGCTCATTTGCTCTGGGAACTTTTTTGAGCAATAATAAAAGAATCTGGAGGCCAAGAGTGAGCCAAGCGCTTCTATTTTCTATCAAAAAGCACAGAGACGAAGAACGGCGGCGTTTAGAGGAAGACCGAAAACAGAAACAAGCGGGATTGGAGGATGAACCCATGCCAGAGACTGAGAAGAAGGGAGAAAATGAGAAAAAAGAATGACAGGACAGAAAGAGGCATAAAGAAAGACAGCTTAAGAATGAGAAAAGAAAGGGGAGGAGAGGAAAGACAGACAAAGACACAGAGAGAGGGGGAAAGGGTGACAGATAAACAGAGAAAGACAGAAATAGAAAGAAAGAGAGAGAAAGTAAAGAGAGAGAGAGAGAGAGAGATTAAGCATGAGGCACATTGGGAGACAGAATGAGAGAAAAGAGAGGAAGAACGAGTGTAATAGATGGGGACAGGCAGAGAGAGAGCGAGTGAAAGAGACAAAACCAGCACTCTTCCCGAAACTGAGTGTGGTTTCCTCTCATCCGTCCAATCTCCCCATCTTTCCCTCTGTCGCTCTCCTGAAGTGGGGGGTGAAGTTACAACCACAGAGTCATCGAGAAGGTGAGAGAAAGAGCAAGTACACAGAGTCTTAAAAAAAACGAACAAGACTAAAAGAGAAAGAGAGAAAGAAAGACATCTAGAGCGAAAGCAGTAAAAACAGACGTCATTCCAACTAGACACTGGGCTAAAATAAAAATGTTTGTGATGACGGCGGCAGTGGGGGAGGAGAGCACCGACCCAAAACCAACACAGGCTCTCCTTACCGACCTCCGAGACTAAAGAAAGAAAATAAAAGAGGGGAGAAGAATAAACAGCGGACGGCAATCTCTGTTATACCTACGGCTAAATTCCTCATGGCGAATGTGCTTTACAGTAACTGCAGTCTATAAATACCTCTCACACAAACACCACAAAACAGCCAAGCCACAGCAAGCTCTCCAGTTATCTCCTCCAACCGCAACCTTAAGACCCATCACTGTAAATACACAGTAATTACTATGACCATTTATATAACATTACAATTAATGACCTAAAATGAGCTGATTACTCTTGGTGAAGCAATGAATTTCTGGGCCCACTTTAATTGAAACAAGGGGAATTCATTTCAACTATCAACTCAAATGGAATTAATAGAAGTGCAGTTTAGATTCTTCAACACAAATCCAGTACCACATCTTCACTTGACTTTACTTCAAACACTATTTTGCTTTTTAATAATAGCAAAATAATCTATTTTGTCTAGAGGGAGGCTTATTTTGACATCGTCATGGTTTTGTTGTTATATCTTGAACTCCTGAGGACCTAAAAACAACAAAACTTACAAAAAGTAAAAAAAAAAAAAGAATATTTTGGTACCAAAACCCAAAAACAGTCCCAGAATTTCCACATTCTGCGTCTGAACATCAAAGAACTGACCAAATTCTGTCCAAACCCTGCCTAGATCATAACAAAATTGTGTCTGAAACTGAGCCAAAGTATCATTAGATAATGAGTGTCATTACAAGTAAATAAAATATAAAACAAAACAAGTAAATATGTGGTGTCCAAATATTAAGTTCAAATCCCTCTTTGAAGAATGTATTCATTTAAACCCGTCAAATAACAGCATCCCAAACATTTTAATCTGGATTAGCATTAAGATATGCTGTTCTCACACTGTATTGCTGATATGGTAAGATTCTCCAGATCAGTGCATCAATCTTCCCCTGTTTACAGCTCTTTATGCACACTGAACATAAAAAATACTTTCAGCCATTTTCAGGAATCTGTACTTTCCTGAACGGATTCACATAGACCTGTTAGACTCCAGCAATGAGTTCTGGTCCTAATAATTCCCCACTTTGATTCCAAATGTAATAAATGAGGAACATTATTTAGATAATAAAATTATCTTTATTCTTTAATAGAATCAGAATCAGAATCAGAAAACGTTATTTATCCCGAAGGAAATTGTTTGTGGTGACTGCCACATTAAACAGACACGAGACACCAGAATAATGTAGATTAAGAATAAGATCACGTACTATACTAGGATAAATCAATAAAGTCTAATACAAATCTAAACAAAATCTAATAAAAATAAACCCAGAAAAAATATAATCTGAATAAAAATAAAGATTTGCTAAAAGAAGAGAAAAAAAATACAAAAATACCAAAAATGTGGTATGTTACATTAGTAATGTCATACAGAGTACAGTATTGATATTGCACATAATATTGTGATCGTGATGCATTGATTAAAGCCATGTGGAGAACAGTATTGCACATGATATTATAGACCTTGTAAGAAAAGTACATAGTATTGCACACAGAATGTTACACATCACAGCAAATAATGCACATATTCTTCACTTAATTATGTTATTAATACTGAAGTAGCAGCAACAGATTATTGTGTAGGTGTGTGACTGAGGGAGGAATTGTAGAGTCTAATGGCAGTCGGAAGGAAAGACTTTCTGTGGCTTAAGCTGGTCAGTCTGTGGCTAAAGGTACTCCCCCTGTGGACCACCACACTGTGGAGTGGGTGGTCTACATTGTCCATAATGGACTGAAGTCTGGATAACGTTCTCTTTTCAGCCACAGATTCCATCAGAAATGAAATGCTTCCAAAAGTGCATTCAGTGCAAATAATAAATAATTGTTTAGGATGATGCCTGACCGGTAGCCATACCAACATTGGAAAAAACAACCACTTGGTTCCTAGTACCGCATATTTTCTTGTTGGTTCTAATGTGGAGCCTACTTTTGTTTCCTGACCCTTCCAGCATCCCACATTAAAAAACCTTTTATTTAAAGTTTTAGCAGGGAGCCACAACAAAGTAATGAGAGAAACCAAAAAAGAAACCAAAGCAGAGGGATTGCAGGGTAAAATCTGCTCAAAGTGGGAGGCAGATGATGATGATGACGATGACGATGATGATGATGACAACTGCTGTAGACCAGTATATATTTTTTCCATAAACACACAGAATCAAAACAGGGAGGGAGGCAGCCCGCAGTGTTCTAATATCTCCTGCCTTCCTCTCTTGATTGTGAGTGAATGGTCTGGTCAGCCTGCGGTCGCTTCACCAAGCCGCTGCCCCCGGAACACACAATGGGACTGAGTGAACCACCAGCTGGGGTGAAGCTGTAACTCTGCAGCGTCTTTATGCGAGTGTGTGTGTGGTGTGTACTTCAGGGGGTGTAATGAGATATAATTACTGCCCTCCTCTGCTCTCTGCTCACTGCCATCACTGAAAAAAACGAGTGATGGCACTTCATTCCGCCTTTCCACAGGCAGAAAAACATGATTTGCCAAATTGTGTAGATTGCATGTATATTTGCTAACATTTTAAGTGTAATTTCAATGTAATATACTTTTTTCCAGCCATTTGCTCACTTTGAGCGAAGGCCTGCGTGTTAAGCCATAAATGTGTCCTAACTAGGACACAGCCCGGGCACTGGTAAGCCTCTGGCAAAACCCCAGACACAAAAAAGCCAAAAAAACACAAAAATGAGTCAAAAAGTTTTGAAGCAGAATTTTTCCGTGAGGCAACGAGACAACATTTAATGAAACCCAGTCTGTGAACGGGGTGGATTAGACGACTCCTGCCATCGTTTTCACCCCTCTTTCTCCCTCTGAACCCAACTCACCTTCTCTCGACTCAGACTGTAAGTCATGTGAATTAGGGGAACGTGGTGGTTGGGCGGAAGCCGGAGACCCTTTATTACATCACAATGGGCTGAAGGCCACCTTTGAAGACAGCACGGCCTCATGAGCCGTCCTGTAAACTTAAAAGGCTTTTTTCTGCGCTGCCAGCTGAGCAATTAGCCACAGCCGGATGAAGGGGGCGGACATTTGTGATCCACTTCAAGCCGTCTTAATACCGTCACGCTAAATCCGGGCTGTTCCTGGGTAGTATTGATAAAATGGAAATTCTTAAATGAAATGCTAACAATCAGATGATGAAATCCCAGTGCAATAGCAGCACAGTAGCAGAGATTTGCTGCACTGCAGGGCACTGTTGCCTTTTGGCCTGCGAGTTATTATTTAGAATTATATCATTCTACATTTATAACACATGAACAGGATGTATTTCAGAGCAGAATGTATACCCTGTATTGCTGTATAGCCAGGCTTTATTTGGCTATAATAAACCTCATAGATCAATTTCAGATATAATTAGGTACATTTAACTCTCAACAACTCATTAGATTACATGCCGTACTTAAACAAGTAAATGGAATTTAATCTATTACTTGGCTGTGGTCCAGCTAAAATATGTGAGACCCTAATTGGGTTATTCGTAATGAAAAGTTCCCTGAAATCCCTGGGCTCTGTTTTAAAGCTGCTGCTGCTGCTGTGTAGACCACTGGCAAGACATGCTGGCTGAAAGCTGGTGATCCAAGCAGAGATCCATGCACCAGCACAGGCGGTCTGGCCATCCGAGAGCTCACTTTCATAATGCTGCTTCTGGCGTCGGTTACAGATGCATTCAGGCAAATTCTCTCACAAATAGCAGACTGGGATGATCATTAGTCGCGAATTTTGAGTCATTCCAGTTTCCGTGGAACCTTCACAGAGCATGTCGGGGCAGTGCTGCGTATTTGGTCTTGGATGTCAACAATCCAATTTCTGGCATCAGTATAGATACTTGCAACAAATAACACACCAGAGGGGAAAAAAGAGTCCAATTCTGTATACACATAGACATAGACTAAGATAATAAAGGATTGCATGAATTGCCAGAAGTACACGATATCACTAACAAAATCCCAACTACACCTGACAGGTTCAATATTATGTAAAAAAAGTTGTTTTTGATCATTTTGCAAAGTATTACTTTTTGTCAATGAAAGATTTTAAGTGACGGAAAAGGCAGGAATCATGTATAATTCACCCTGTTGTCTATGCAGTATTTCTTATGGGTCTAAATAGGGATTTAAATCTAAATATTGGACTAATATTGTTACTGCAGTTTAATTTGCCGTTATTTTCCTTGAAGTCAAGGCCTGTCAAATCTTGGAAACTGCAATTCAGGCAATGCTGACATAAAAACGATTCATCTCTCAGCCCTAGTATGACAGTATTTGCTTTATCACCAAGAGCATGGTACTTAAATAAAGTGCGTAAATGAAATATATATCACTGTAAAGCTTAGTAGCTTCTTAAGAGAAATAATAGCTGTATCTTTCAATATTCCAGAAAAAAAGAGACCCTGTTTCATCTCTGTTGGCCTGGTCAAACAGCAGTTAGTAAACGTTAACATGTGAGCAGACTCTCTTGCCACGACACCTCACACTCAGAGTAGCAGGTTTTAACACAGGGTCCAATTTAGCCTGCAGGAGAATCCTGTCATTTGGATAATTAGCTGTGTTCTTGGAACGTCCCACGACTGTAAAGGCTGCTCAAGGCTTTACTACGGCCTAACCCAGTCAACTGAGCATTTATACACCTTAACACATCCGGCTAATATGAAACATACATACAAAACAGCGATCTGATGAACTCAGCAGGATCTAAGGGGCACCAACATGCTCAGATAACAGTCGACACAAAGAACACTCAGAATGCCCTCTAGTGGCAGTAGCGTTTATGTGCGTAGATCTCTTATTACAACTAAAAAGAACCTTTTCAATATCAGTCCACATCAAAGTGTTGTGAAGAAACAATGCATTCATGTGACAGACATGTGTGTATCTACCAAGCAGACCTCAGAGCATCGACTGGCAAAAAATCAAATTTATACCATTTCCAAATGCAGTCGCTCAGCCAAATTTAGCTTCCTTAGTTTAGAACTAGAGCTACCAGACTAACAAACACACCGTTTTTTTGCATAAGGGTTTGCCTAAAACTGTTTCCATCGCTTCATTAAGGTGGAGCAGACATGATGATGTGGTTTGGGAGACTGGCAGCCATATATCAGACAACACTAGAGCTGGAGATGACTAATCTTAGATCAGATTTATGCCGATCTTTCCACAAATCAGACTCTAGATCAGCACTCCTTACTCCTACTCCTGAAATATGTGTGATTCCATTGCCTAAATTTGCTGTCTACTGAGTTTTGCTACACAATGTCATATCGACTTGGGTCATATCGACTGTGTAAACCAATTCCTTCAAAGCTCATTAATAACAACCAGTGGCACTTATGTTTATCCATAAATGCTAAACCTGACTGTATATTAAAACTGGCTTGCAAGAAGAGACACAAGAAGAGTCCATATGTTCTACAGAAGTAAGAAGATTAAACATGTTTGCTGGTTGCCTTAAGAAGGACTGCAGCTCACTTGGTGGAGTGTGAACTTAGTCATCCATTATGCTGTGGTCTTCTCATGTTCAGCTTCTGGGCTACCAGCTCACTGATGGTTTTATTATGACAGATGTTGGGGTAGTGGGGTGTCAGGGAAGCGGGGGGAGCTGCTGAGTGTGAGGGAGAGTGGAAAAGTATTGAGGGAGAAGGAGAGAAAAAGGAAAACAGAAGGGACATGGAACAGAGGGTAGAGAGAAGTCAGGGTTTTATATAGATGATCCTTTTGTTCTGTAAACACAGAAAAGCAACACACAGGAAATTCCGGCAGCTGTTTGTTTCTCCACTCCCTCTGCCTCAGCGAACGGGTGCTGATCAAGAATCAGTTTTCCTTTAGCTACAACACAACTGAGTCAATAGAGCTAAAAGGAGTGTTGGTTCAGAGCTGGACCAGAACATGGCCTGAGGTCTAACTCCCATGGATTCCACTCACCAGTGGTCCACTGCACGGAAAGCACTCACTGTCCTCTAACTATATCTCACACGCTCACCAGGCCTGCAGCTCGGACCTAATGCTTGTGGTGGTGTTTTTTTTTTTTAATTATTAATCCACAATTTGCTATCCTTTTTTTGATTAGTGTTTTTCTAAGAAGACTATGATACCCATCGAAAGTGAGAAGAAGACAAACAATGGCTCTCTTAAGTATCATTACTTTTATATTATGAGAATATTAGGCCAATATCAATCATTCAGTCCAACACTACAATAACATCAAGCCGAGGTTGAAAATATATAGACATAGAACATAGCAGTACCCAGGTATCGGTGTCACAAAATCACTGATTTTTAGGGTTATAAGGATTTCTAGATGAAAAAAATAATAAAGTAGATCATTGCAATGTTGCGTTTTGCAAAAGAAAATCCATGAATTAACTTTATTCATTGACCCTTTACAATGTAATTGATTTGGCAATATTAATTATGTTAATAATACAATTATTAATACTGTTGTGCGGTTTGTAAATGCTTATACTGTATCATCTGATAAAAAGATTGATGATGTATTTGAGAAAAATACATATTTAAAGAGTATCTCAATACTAAGCCTTCACTTTCAGGTTAAATGCCAGATCTCATATGTTGAGGGTCTACTTCCGGTCAAGAAACGTGTTCAGATTAAATTAAAATGAACATTGCATTCCTCAAAAACAGTGTTATTAACGCTGAGGAGATATTAGCTATATCACAACAGCTCGAATGCTTACAACAGCTTAGTTACTGTGTTACAGACTTAATTAGGCTGTTTCGATGAATGTTGGAAAAAAGTAAGATTAGCTTTTCTGTCCGAGGCTGCACTTCTGATCCAGAAACTTAACCTGAACTGACGCTGTGGGTTCTATTCTGCCTAGTTTTGGAGTTGTTGTCTGCAAATGTGCTCCTCAGACAGAGCCACTGCTGTTGACACAAAGGTGCTAAAACAGTCTGTCTCCCTATGAAGGGAACTGGCTAAGCTGTAAAAAACAGGCAAAATATAGAGACATAGGATGACTGTTGCTTGTTGTGTAGCTAAGGTGAAAGTTCTGCTTCTAAGACTGGAAAAAGTGAAAAGTCAAAGTGAAACGATGTTGAAAACATTGCAGAAAAATCTCCTTTAAACTAAAGAGAACCTGAGCTTTTCTAACTTAGACTTGGTAACAGCAGCAAGATTGACATTCAGTGTTTGGGTTTCTGATTATTTTTCTCTTGTTTCTGTCAGAAGCTAACACCAGTGTTGTGCCGATCTGCAAAAGCTTTGCTTTTATGAATTAATTTCACCAGAGTTACATTCAGTCTGGTTGCAGACTTTACGTCCATATTAAACGCAACTGTTGATCAAAATCAACCACAGCAGCTTTTAATTTTTTTTTTGTAAACCTAAAACTTAATTTCGTGTTTAGGAAAGCACTTTCATGTATCTTATATGAAGCGGTCACAAAGAAAAGCAGTAGGAAATATTGAATTACTTTTCGTTGTTAACGTCTCAGAAAATCACAGCGTGTGCATGCACTACAAGTTACCCCAGATCTAGTTATATACCTGTTTTATGCTCACATATAATACAGTTGCGTTGTTAATTGTTTTTTGTAAATGCTTTGGCAGTGTTGCATTTGAAGCAGTCATGCCAATAAAGCCCATTAAAGTGAAAAAATCCTCTCCCCCCTCCCCCTCCCCCTCCACATCTGGTTCCACTCAAACTTTTGGACTTTTCTTCAGCATTCCGGAGCATCGCTGGAGCCTTAGTGCCAGAACGGCCACGTTAGAACCCGCGTCCAACAGCACGAAACCCCCACACTACATGGACCAAAGTATTGGGACGCCTGACAATTACCTCAGCGGGGCTTTAATGGCATTGCATTCAATCACATATACTTTACAAAGGAGTCCCCCTGTGCAGCTATACCAGCTTACACTCTACTTGGAAGGCTTTCCGCAAGATTTTGGAAATATTGGGAATTTGTGCCCATTCATTCTGTAGATCCAGTCACTGATGTTGGAAAAGAAGGCCTGGCTCACAATATCAGTTAAAGTCTATCCCAAATGTTTTGGAAAGGGTTGAGGTCAGGGCTCTGTGTGGGCCCGTCATCCAGCCATGTCTTTATGGAGCTTGCTTTGTGCACTTGGACACAGTCATGCTGGAATAGAAAAGACATTTTCCACAATCTGTGTCCTAAAAGCTGAAAATCATGGCGTTGTCCGAAATGTCTTGGTATGTTGGAGCATTAAGATTGTCCCTCACTGGAAGAACCTAGCCTAAACCCTGGAAAACAGGTAATTCCCAGTACTTTTGTCTATGTAGTATACGTGGAGAGGAGGTCTGTGGAGTTTGAGTTAGTTTTTCTTACCCGAGAGCGCGCTGTCCGGCTGCACACAGAGGAGCCATGCGTATAAAGTGCATCTGCAGAAGTGAAGAAGGTTTTTCCAGGAGGGTTTGCGATTCTCCCGGCGGTGCATGGCTTCTGCGAGCGACCAAAAACAAGAGCGAAGAGTGAAAAAAGAAAGGAAGAGAGAGTGTGTATTCTCTGGCAAGAGTCCGGAGACGGTGCGTTTTTAGTGGGCTTTCATTCTTCCAGTCGTGCCGCTCCAATCGTACTGGAATGAGTGAGACGCTGAGACCCACTCTCTTTCTTTCTTTCTTTCTTTCCTTCTCTCTCTCACACACACACACACACACAAACACACTCGTGGTCGAATGAAGGCGGAGATCAGCGTTTGACTGACTGTCCGACAGCCGAGGTAAACCTTCTCCAGAAGTTTACCGGAGTCAAACCTGTCCCGTCTTGTGTATCTCGGTTTTTCCAAGCCGGGCTAGAAGTCTGTGCTCTGTGGAGAGGAAGAGAGCGAAGGGGCCGTGGATGAGGAGGAATTACCATCTGCAGCAGCAGCTCTCCGTTAACCTACTTTGCCCTCCCTGCCCACGTCACCACGGTGGGCTGCACCACGGGCAGTTTGGGCTGCTCTGTGGTGTTCAGCAACAGGACAGAGAGGTGGAAAATTGCCTCTAAAAGTCAGAAACTCACTATATGGACAAAATTATTGTGCTGATTATTGTGTCAAATTCATAACCTTTAAGTTGGAGTTCCACTTTCGCAGCTATAACAACTTAATGGGAGGCTTAGCTCATGACATCGAGTTTCTGAATAAATTAGTGCTAATTGATTTTGTAGAGCATTTATGATGTCAGACACTGATATTGGACGAGAAGGCCCGGCTCGCAGTCTCGGTTGCAGTTCATCCCAAAAGTGTTGGATGGGGTTGAGGTCAGGAGTCTGTGCGGGCCAGACAAGTTCTTCCACTCACCCAGCCATGTCTTTGTGGAGATTTCTTTTTGCACTGTAGCACAGTTCTTCCCAAACTGTGTCCACAATGTTGGAAGCATGACGTTGTTCAAATATCTCGGTATGGTGAAGCGTTAAGATTGCCCTTCACTGGAAGTAAGGTGTCACCTGAATTGCATAATTGAGTAGTTTGTCCCAATAATTTCGTTCATATAGCGTATATGTCAGTGAAAGTGAAAATGTCTAAGTTAGCAAACACGAAATTAGCTTTACCTCAGGAAGCAAACACGCAAACACACAAACACACACTCCCCAACAACTTGCTATTCAGAATGTAGACTATAGACTTTCAGTAAGGTACTTTAATACTCAATATTTGTTAAATTGTTGGAAAAATTTACTGTCAGTCAAATTAATTCCATTCAAAATAACACTTCCAACATTCTAGTCTTCCAACTTTTGTCTGATTTCTTTGTTCCCTCATCTCGGCTGTCTATTTCACATTCAACCAAAATTATAGCGATCTACAACCCATTTTAAACCCCACACATACATTCCAGGATCACCATAAACCACAGCCCTCCAGTCTGTGTGCGCCTGCAGTATAGACATTTAAATGGATAATTTGATACACACATACATTTAATACATACATACACTGGTGTGTGCAAACAAATATTAAGAAACAGATACAGCCGTATCAGTGAATAAACTGAAAACGTAAGGAAGAAAGAACAAAACATTCTGAAACAAGATATGTTGACTGATGGATCTAAATTATTTGTTTACAAAAATGCAACCTGACCTGAATAGAGGACAGAGCAAGACCGTGATAAATGCTGGTCTTATCTGCATGGAAGAACTTTGTAAATATGTTTTCCACCATATATCCCTTTTGCCATATACTATTGAGGAGATGAGAGAATATAAAATGAAATGTAAGGGAAAAGGTCGGTGTGAGTTCACTGATGTAGATATTAAAAGAATAACTCAAGTAATGGAGGACCACCGGGTGAGTATGCATCAGTGTGCCTGGGATAGGATCAAGGAGGCGTGGACACTAGAGCTACAGAGTCACAATAAAACCTTTATCTATTCTCAACAACAGTGCAATGCTGAAAACCTGAAACAATGAGCAAGGACCTTCATAAATGCAGTTAAATTATGGAAAAATGTAAATGAAGCACAATGTAGTTTCAGGTGATCAAGCTGAATCCAAAGGTCTTGTAATGTCAAAACTGAATGTAATTGAATCAGGAAATGTATCACTCGCTTAATGGATCAAACTCCTGTTGTGAATTTTGCCGTTAAGCTCCTTGTCAGAGAACAACTTCAGCTTCAGAGTGCAACTTCAGCTGGACAACACTTGATTAAAAATTCCAAACAAATAATGTTTAGAGAACATTTAAAACTAACACATATGAATAATTTATGATCCATTGGAAATGTTAAAATACACAACACTCTTACATTATTTTACAATGGCATTGTGGTGAAGCTGCTGGAATACAGCACACAGGTGATCACTAATCAGTCTCATAAAGCAGATTGAGGTGCTTGTGTATGAATTTGACACTGGCACAAAATGATTCATACTCATAGAGATTGTGATTTAAAATAAATTGCAGTGTTCTCTTATTTTCTTAACTGTATATAGAAAATGGAAGAGACCATCCTATTCATTATAGTATTCCTTGTTAACTGTCACTTGTGCATTTTCACACAGAAATAGTTTGGGAAGTTATGCCAAAGTACTGTCTGAACACGACAGGTGTTATGCACTATGCTTGTAGGCTTTTTAGAGTGGATTGGTACAAGGGGACTGGAGCCCCATTAACGGAACTCTGAATACTAAACGAAATTGAGGATAAAAGAGGATGTTTGCTTATTAATAAAACATTCTTACCTTGCTCAAGCTCCTCTAGGTTCTCTAGGTTATCTTAATCTCATCATTCCTCATCCAACTGTTCCTAATTTAATGTGGGACAGGGCTGAGGTCTTTCCAAGCAATCCAGGTCTCCCCCCATGTGTGGTGTTCAGGTCCAAACCTAGATATCAGAAGGTCTTGAGGTCCAGCTCTGTTAGGGAAATTTCTTAAACCCTTCTTGTGAGGAAAAAACGTCCTATCTGCTGAAGGAAATGTAGCTGGGTGAAGATGTTTAAGAAAGTTTTATTGTTGCCCCTGTGATCAGAATGGTGATCAGGACTGCTACTGGCACCACTGATAGTCCTGGATTATCACTTTATAACTTTTTGTGAGTTACAGCTGACTTTATAATCAGCTGTAACTTTAAAAGCACCTGCCTAATATCGTGTACATCCCTGACCCATAAAGGCATGGACAGCTATGCAATCCTAATAATCTAAATGTGGCACCCTGTATATTATCTTGCATAATTACACATGTACAGTATATGTTTAGCAGAATAGCCCCATTTGCACAATGTCTATCTTGCACAAAATGCTCTTTCCAGATTTGCCCAACATCGTAAATGTACTTCTCATCTACCTACCACTTTTGTTTGTCTGTATTTCTTTATTGTACAGAATATATTTTAATTTTAAGTCTATTTGTTGAAAATTGTACAGTCTAAGGCGTGAATTGGGGGTAAATTTCACTGCACATTGTCCATTTATAACTGTGAATGAGACAAATAAAGAATACTGAATCTTAAATCTAGGTTTTTCCACATGTGAACTGCTGCATCCCCAAGGATAATACCAACTGTAGCGGGGTAAACACACTGCATTTGGACAGTGGGGTATACAAAACATGCTGATTGACAAACCTGGGTTTACCAGATGTTTAGGGTACACAACCTACCAACACAAATAGTGCAAAAGCTAAAAGTTGGGAGGGGGCAGGATTATCTTTGGATTGTTTGTTAGGTTCTGTACAAGTGAAGGATGATGCCAGTTCTACAAAACACAAACATTTAAGACCATTTCCAACAGTGTGCCAATACTGGAGATTGGCCTCTCCTGTTCCAGCATGAATGTACCTGTGCACAAAGCAAGGGCCAAAAAAGTTTAAGAGTTTGGTGTGAGAGAACTCTTGATATGCACCAAGCCTAGAGCTCTTGGGGTGAACCGGAACATTGATTACAAGCCAGGCCTGGTCATCCAACACCAGCATCTCCGACCATCTTCACTGTTCCCTGCCAAAGTTCTCCCTTTTCTGGACACTCTTAAGAATTCATGGAAAGGACTAGACTGATGAACCAGAATGTGAAGAGACAGGTATGGAACACCAATCAAGTGATTGTGTTATTTCTGCCGTCGTATGTCAGGTCAATCAGGAGCAAACAACAGGAAACATCCTGCTTTTAGCTAATAAACCCCCCCAAAAAACAGTTATGTATACAGGATGGTTACCATTCGTGACATTTGCGAGAGGACACCAAGCCAGATCAAATTAATGTTATAAATATCCACCCAGCTTTAGTCTAACATGCTTAAGAGTGGTTCATTACTTTTAAATAAGACAAACCTGCTTTAGAGAATACTTGAGTGCAAATATTTAGAAAGCTGAACTGGTTTATGCAATGTTTTCATTGCTAGATGCATCTTTAAATCTTTAAAACAGGACGAAAATTCTTGGAAGCAGCATAATGTCCTGTTCGACCGCTTCATTAATGGTTAAAATGACCCCCAATTGACTTTAGATCTTAATATTCTGGAATGCAAACCACTAAACTGCATGTTTCCTGATTTAAAAAAACACAGAACATTCAAGAAGCAACACAATAAGATGCAGCTTTTTTTTAACCAATAGTATTTAATGATCATTGCCATTTCTGCCCTGTACCCCGTAACTATCCCCCCCATCCCTCCGAAAAGTCCTCTTCCCCACACAGTAGACAATCAGGACCAGGCTTTAGCTATTTAAATGGACCTAAATAAATATCTGTATGAGTGTGTGTGTTTGTGTCTGCAAGTGTGAGAGAAACAGCTTAAAATGATAGAAAAGGAAAAAATCTAACTTAAACTCTATAACTTGATTTTTTTTTGAATGGTTAGACTTTTTTCCCAATTTAAAACATGAAATAAAACATACTTGGGGCCACTGGTTAGTGTAACTAAACCATCTACAATAAAAATCTTTCTAAAATTATTTTTTCTTCAAAAACTCAAGTCAAACAGCGCCACCTATAGGTAGAGCTCAGCTTTGGTCACAGAGAATGAGGGGTGGAAGGAAGCGAGACAGACCAACAGAGAAGTCGCAAAATAACAGTTAGTTGATTGAGCGGTTAAGACTTCCATTACACTTGTCAAATGGCAAAAAATAAATTAATTTTAGCATTGGTTACTCACCAAAATTGTAATTTTATAGCAAAAGGAACAATGCTCAACTTTAAATGCAACAGTATAACAAGATGCCACTTAAGACCACTTCTATTGGTCCATACAATCTAAAATGTTTGAACTATGTAAAAAGTGGTTGGCTAATCTGGGAGAAGTTAGATTTCAATACAACAATGACAATTTGCTTAAGTGATGGTGATTCATTGAAGGTTTTTCACTTTTGAGAAAAAAAAAAAAAAAACTGATGGCTTTTTGCTGGGCTAACAATGATGACAAACTAGCAACGTTCCTAAAATAAAGGGACTGGGGGGGGGTTACCAATCCTTACAACAGCTAGAAGAAAAAAGGAATGGTATCTAGGGCAAGAGTGAGCGCTAGGCAAGCAGAAAACCTCCTGTAAGTCCAGATTCTTTTGCATTATCTTACACAGAAGAGCCTAAAGTAGGAGTGAGGGGACTTCTTCCACAGTATCAGATATTTACCTTCAAAGAAACTGAAGATGACTTCTTTAATGACTGTGTGTGTGTGTGTGTGTGTGTGTGTGTGTGTATGTGTGTATGTTTAATGTTTGTGGGGTGCAGGGCACATATCAGTCCTTGTTATCTGTCTAAGTAGTCCTCTTATGCTCCATTCTGTCCGTTTGTATTTGAAGCATGAACAAAACAAAACAAAACAAAACAAAGAAAACAACCCAGCTCTCACGTTCTTTCTTTCCCTCCCTTACTTTAAGGGTGCTTTTTCCCCACTTCCCTCCCCAAATTACAAGCTTTAAAATGCTGGGGATAGAAAGAGGGGCAGAGGGGGATGGACATCATCCTCTCTCTCTCTCTCCCTCCCTCTCTCTCTCTCTTGCCCTCCCTTCATCCCCTTTCCCCTTCCTCCAGCTCCTTCTCTTTCGCTCGCGCTCTGTGCGTAGACAGAGGCAGGTCCTCCTCTACCTAGGGTACTGCAGAGCAGGGTGGGGCGAATACGAAGCCCCACTCTCTCTGCTCCAGATCAGACAGGTGCAGATGGGGAGGAGCTCTCAGTTTGAGGCGCTGTTGCTGGAGGAGTTGGAGGTGGAGGCGACGGCCGTGTTGGAGTTGCCGGTGGTTGCCACCGATTTGCGGATGTGTGGGAGCAGGAATGGGTCACTGGCCAACTGATGGACATCAATACGGTCCTCCTTACGGTAGACTAGACACCGACGAATAAAGGCCTGGAAGGATGTGTATAAAATAAACAAATAAGATGCTAGTTTGCCTAATTTCAGGTTAGAAGAAGACAGGAAACCAAATCTGCTTTAGAGTATTCATACCAACATAAGTAATCATATGGACAAAAATCCCATGCCTATATAACCTGCAAAAAACAAATGACTGCCAAGATGATTAACATGGAAATCTTATGACCACTAGAACAAATGTATACTGAATGGCATAAGTCACTCCTATGTTGTGTTTACTGCCAAACATGAAGAAATTTACCTTTTAAGAGGTTGTGTCCACGTTTTTGGTCAATATATCGGATATTACTAAGAAAAATCACACCCAGATGGAGAGAATGAGAAAAAAGGAGAGTTGTACCTTAGCCTCAGGTGAAACTCCAGGTTTGGGAGGGAACTGCACCTCAGTGGCTTTGAGTATAGTGTTCTCCTGTAGGATATCTTGCTGTGACTGATTATGACCAAACGGCTGGACAGGTGAAGGAAACACAAGGGGAGACAATCTTTTCAGAGGTGTCAGGTGGATTCATGTGTTAACATCAGACTGTAAGAGTGCAAGGAATTGGAATTGAGGATTTGTTTGGAGTTGCTGAGAACTTTGGGTGTTCTATTTCCACTAAGGGAAGAGAGTTGTGGACCTGGTGGATACAACAGCAACAATAACTTCGCCAATATAATGTTCCCAAGTACAACAGCAAGGTTTAAAATCTCTGAAAATGTAGGCATTTATTAATTGCTGTACACATTATTTAATGGGGGAAATAAATAACAGTGATGTGTTTTCTGGAAAAAATTTAAAACCCTCTCCGCACCAACCCACTTTTATTTGTAGCCATCATCCAGTACCTGGTATGGGTAAAAATACATTACTAAGCTAAATCAGATGTGCTAGTGACAATCGATTTTTACTAGGACATTTACTTTTTTATTTATAAATAAATAAAAATAAATGTGAATGATCATGACACCTGCCTACAGGCCCAATCCTAAGCAAGTGTTATTTGCGCACTAGACCATTCTTAGCACAGAAGTGACAAAGAGAAATCATGGGATGTGTGTGAATCACTTGCATTGCATGGACCACACATAACATTTGTGGGGAGTTTTTACATACTGAGACAACTTTATTAACACATCATTAAAGGGATAGTTCACCCCAAAATGAAAATTTGATGTTTATTTGCTTAAAAGACGACCGTCTCGAGCCCCCTGTGTATGCTCTTTGGTGTAGGTTACGCAAACGCCGTGTGATCTGTTGCGTGAATACGTCACTCGTTTACACAGAGCACAGAGATTCCGGCGTTTGCGTATCCTAGAGCTTGAGACGGTCGTCTTTCAGAGGTAAATAATGATATACATACTGTACAGTTTCTCACAAAAAACGATCGTTTCATGTCTTAAGGAATCAGTGTGTAGTCATGAGCCACGGGGTGTAATCTGGACTTGTCTGTGCATGTTTTTTTTTATTTTGAAAGGTCTGACACCCATCCACTTCCATTA
>JBBKCR010000027.1:6520932-6531569 GCA_037577295.1 Ladigesia roloffi | reverse complement strand
GAGAGAGCGAGAGAGACACACACAGAGAGAGCGAGAGAGACACACACAGAGAGAGCGAGAGAGACACACACAGAGAGCGAAAGAGACACACACAGAGAGCGAGAAAGACACACACAAAGAGAGCGAGAAAGACACACACAAAGAGAGCGAGAAAGACACACACAAAGAGAGCGAGAAAGACACACACAAAAAAAGCGAGAAAGACACACACAGAGAAAGAGAAAGCATGTGGTTATATTCCATCATTTAATCTTCCATGACAGAGGGACTTGAATACACCATTTAAATATATACATTAAAGATTGATCTGTGTTTATTTTTCTTAACCAGGTTTTGAAAAGCAAATATACATTTATCTTATCTGCCTAATGCTTGAGTGTGTCTTACTTTACTAGGTTCTGAAAGGCGTATCCATCAGTCCACTGCTCTGTAAAGGAGGCTCCATGCCGCACAGTAGTGAAGTGTCCCAACCGCAGACGATCCTGCATACTTTTGTCTCTGCACGCCATCTTTTCCTGCTTGGACTAAAGCACAAACAATTTTAGCCCATGGTCTACACTGCAATAACATTTCCAGTGCTTAAGTAAGCAAAACTCACACACCTTCTCAATAAGCAATTTCTTGCTCATGGTCACACACTTGTTGAGGCGCTCTTTACAGCGCTCCAGCATCCTCTGCTGCTCATCAATCTGCCTTCGCAAGTCACAGTTCACCTGCAACACACACAAACCTCAAAATTACATTACACATACACATCCAATTACATCCACTAATTAAATGAAGCATAACACCTGAAGCCTTCCCGAAACACGTTCATTATACGTTGAACTAAATAAACACTTACATAAATAAACATCTACTCAAAGCATTGTAAATTAACTGCTGTTTGGCTGTTCATTTCAATGTGCTATTTTACTTTCACAATATTGCCCAACCGTAGCTCAGCATGCAGAGGAGTTTTAGAGGGGAAAATAACTGATTATGAATGGTGATTTTGCAGAGTTGCTAACCCTACCCTGAGCAGATCATCAATACGACCTTCCTTCTTCTCCAGGTCAGAGCTCTTACTGCTTTCCAACGCAGCCAACTTCTCCAGCGTCAGCTCCGACTGAGGGAAAGCATATATCTTTTAGAGGTAGATCTCCAAGCGTTTGTTGCATGGTCATTTAAGGCACAATATGAGTGTATGTGTATGTCACCTGTGTTGCTCGGTGCTGCGTGTGCGTGAAGACTGGCTTGATGGAACATGAGGAGTGTGAGTGGTCTGTGTTGGCTGAACCGAGAGAGGAGGGGCTCCCCTGCTGCACCTGTGAATTACAAACATTCATCACTGAATATTCTGGGATACATAAACAGAAATGCAGCAAACAACAAACAGAAAATAATTCCACGCTAAACAAATATTACAGATTATGTCTGGGTGAACGGACCAGACAGGGAGCAAGAGCCACAAACGAAACAGTGATGGGCGAGTAGCTGCAAAACATGCTGTGTGATACAATGAAAGGAAGGAAGAAGACCAAAGGCAAAAAAAAATGAGATGGACAGAAAGCAGGTGACCTACTGCAGCAGGAGGGTTGGAGAGAGAGTGCTGCGGAGAGGAGCGCACCACAGGAGGAATACCACGCGCCGGACTAGTTCCTGTGCCACTACCCCCCGCAAACTATAGAGACAAAAAGAGAGAAAGAGAGAGATGTGGTTAGCATAAGAAAGACTTGTTAGTAGAAAACGATTATCATTTGTTGCCTTCATCACAAGCAACTTTAAATATCTTTAAAAGCACTCTATAAATACAATGTATTATTATTTTGGCCGTTTCATGACAAATGAGTTTCTCATAACTAAAAGCAATCTAGGGATGATGTCAATCAAATTCACACAATTTTTCACTTTCCCCAAATGTAGTTGATCAGCCAATTTAGGAGTTTATAACTGAAGCTGAGAGTCTAACATTGCTGACAAGCACTGAAAAACAAAACTTCCTCAATCTGCTTTAGTCAAATCTTAATGAAGATGCAACAAGATCGATGCAATTCAAGATATCAGATATTTTTCTGTGAACTATTAAAAACAAACACAGTAAACTTCAGACAGTCATTTTTACCAACAAGCACTGGACTTCGATCGTGGCACAGATTAATCTGTATTTATGACAGTATTTGTCATAAAAACTGGTTCTAGATCAGCACTTCTATTCCTGAAGTTATTTGTGGATACAGACCATATGGTCTGTAATACGTTGACACTTTTAATGGCTCACAGACATCCAAGTCAGTCACAAACCACATCAAACAAATCTACACCACCTCTGTATTTACAAAAGGTAGTGACTCTAATGGTGTAGACGTTTGGTAGAGCTTTTAACCATCAACTCTTATGCAGAAGAAAAATTCACAAGGATGGGGAGTGTGAAGAAACAACGGCATCATGTTGGATAAAGAACTAAAGTTTGCACTGAAAAACATCTGACCTGAAGTAGACAAGAAAGTTCAAATAAACACACACTGAACATACAAAGAAGCAAGTTTCTGTTGGTCCACTTTTGGTTCTCAATCACCGCATCAGCTGCAGATTTAACACAACAACTTCTCCAAACCCTTTTCCCAGTCATAACAATCATACCATCAAAGGGATTTGATTCTGCAAACGGCCTTACTCTTTCGGCTTAAATCTTTAGACACATGCCCATGAGCTCCTTCCGATCCATAGTCTAACCTTGGCCTTGTGAGAATAAACCTGATTGTTATACAAATTCCTTTCATTCTCTTCAGTGGATTTTTCCAAGATATCAAAGATAAATACATCTGCCGACCAACTTAAACACACGGGGATGCTCGCTCACTTCCCTCTGCTCAGGGAAAGTAGGCAGCTTGACAACGACTACACAGCAGCTTTGTGATGCAGCCATAAGTTCTGTACAATCTTTTTATTACTAGAATCATTTGTATGTAACTAGTTGTGACATTTAAGGTACAGGACAAGATGTCAAACTTTAGCAACATGACTCACCTCAAAATAATCACTGATCTTGTGTCCTCGTCCTCCTGCCTTTGCTGGCAAAAAGAGAAAAAGCGGGAAAAGGTCACAACGTGCAGAGTAAGTGTGGAGCTGTCAAAAAGCTGGATGTGACAGAACCCGAGCTGAGTTATTAAATCTCTCTGCCTCGCACGTTCAGCCAATCACATAAGGGAGATGAAATGTCAGCTTGATTTTTAGCTACATTAACCACTGCCTTTTCACACATTCCAAGCACTGAGTCCTTGACAGACTCCATGAAGAGAATGCATTACTGTGACCGCCGCTGGCAGGATGAATACAAAAGCCTCTTACCTTGGCTGTCAAAGGGGTCTCCTTTCCTCTTACGTGTCCTCTGGTCATTAGACTTCTTCTCAGGTGTCTGAGAGAACAGAAGCGAGCGAGAGCGAGAGAGTGGGCCAGCATGAAAGAGAGAGAGCATGACAGTAAGAACATGAGCAAGACACAAAGAATAAAAGGAAGAGATCAGGAACAGGAATCCATGACATCATTTCATTCCACAATCTTATTAGTACTAAACGTTTCCATGAAAATGCTTGTGAGCTTCAAAGTTGCAAACTAGACACCGGTCTCCCCAGACTAAACAAAACAGTACAGTACTAGTGTGACCCCATTACACAACCTCATCATGGCATACACTCCATCAGCCCTATCCTACTGCCCTCAAAACTTCAAACACTGCATCTAAAAACAGGCTCTCAGCAACTTTATAATCACTTTAGGCAGCAGACCTTCAACAGCAAGAACATTTATCCATGCAGCTCAGCATTACACCAGAGTAAAAACATAAGAACATATGCTACACTGTTCATGGCATTCATTAGTAGTAATAATGTACACTGCAACGGATATGATCCTGAGCAACATTTTCATCTAAATACAGAAAATGATTCATCTTTCTGCTGAGGTGAGTAATATATAAAGATAGAGGGAGTGATTACTTTCTGTAGAAGTGAGTAATTTGACATTTGAAGACATTTTCATTTGCAGTTGGAAAAGTTATATATATTCTGAATTAAATCATGAAAGAATGTCTGATGAGCGAAACTTTTACGTCTCAAACCAACCAAGCGGGTTTGACAGTGCAGGATGGCTGTCAGCAGAATGTCCTAGTTATGCTCTCTTAAACTTCCAGCACTGTCAGGATTTAAACTCAAACTCTTGACAACAGGGTAAAAGCTTAAAGAGTCGTGCCAATTGGGCCGCATTGGGACCGCAATATTCTACACATTAACTGTATGTTGCCACATCTGTAACTTTCCACACAAAAATGAACAAAAACTGTGTGTGTGTGTGTGTGTGTAGGGAACTAACCTCAAGCTCTTTATCGCTCAGTGAACCCACACTACACAGACTCTGATTGGACGACTCGTTGTGCCCAGAGCCCTACAGAGAGAAGAGATTAAGCAAATAAATAAAGAAAAAAGTAACTTAAAACACAGACATACACGCTGCTGAGAACATCCTGTTTATGACTGCAATTCTCCATTTCTGCGTGCCTTCTTCTAACTGTACTTCATCATAACAATAACACACAATGCAAATGAGCAATGGTTGTACAGAGAGAATAAGTGTAGAGAGAGGATAATGTTGGGGAATGGAGGAAGCCCATTAAAAAAAAAATAGTCCTATTCCACACCCAAGCAACTTTGAGGTGTTTTAAAAAAAAAAGAAAAAAAAAACTGAACATTTATAATTCACAAACGGAGCGACATCGAGGGCTTCGTCCTGACATTTCTGACTTGCACTGCATGAGGCTGATGCAGTCAAATGTTTCCACTGGGACTGTGCAGTGATTCACGGTTAAATGGGCTCTGCAACATGACAAATTGTAAAAGCCCACAATCATCAGATTCTGCTTACACCTGGGGCATCAAATTGGAGCAATCCCATCTAACTACAGGCATTTAAGCACTCTGAGAAATCACATTTTTCAAAACCACAACGCATGTCTTGGAATTTGTTCCAATACACAGCAGCATTGTATGACATTCCTTTTTGGATTAAGTCGTATAAGGTGTCCTCTTATTTTATTTTATTTTTTTAAACAACTTGATGTAGAACGCAATCAATGCTCAAATTTCAAAACATACACATTACTCCCCAGTCCAAACACACAAAAGCTAGGCTGCAAATAGAACCCATCCTGAATTAATAATTTGTGGGATATCACAAATACAGCGAACAGCAATTTGATCTGTTCTGTCCACAATTAAGTGCTTCATCTTAGAGGGATTTTAATAGAAGCTTTAGAAACCCAAGTGTTAGTATGATAGTTTCATTTAGGCATTTTGTTCACTGCAATGTCTGGTATTTTCCACAGCACAACTGGATCTCAATTTTGTCTTGGCTAAAAATTGTACCTACATGTTAGTGACAAGATTACCAAGCTGGCGACAAAAGAAGCCTATGACACACAAAGGAATAAACAACTTTGCAGCTGTTTACAGCTACTAAATAAATGTCCTTCAGATATAAAATGTGCAGTATAATCTTCGATTCCTGTTCTATAGAACACAAAGTTAGTAGGTGATGGTGTGTGTAATTAGATGTGTCTGACCATATTAAACAGCATCTGCAGACCTTTGCAGAGCCTGAAATTGACTTTCAATTAGCTGTATGATTAATTGTATAGTCTTGCTTTGTGCAACACACAGCACTGTGGATCAAAGGAGGGAGAGGGATAACAAACCCAACACACACAGACAGATAAGACCCTGAGATCCTTGTGGTTGCAAGGAGATTACCAACATGGTGACATGAAGGTGGATGTGCGTTTGGAAGCAAGTTGTTGATTAACTAAGACTGAGAGGCACAGACAATAGTGAGAAGCAGACACAGAAAATGGAGAGAGGGGTGTTCGACTGTTGGCTGGCAGACCTTGGCGACTCCGACCCCAGTGAAGCGTGCCTCCAACAGCTCCTGCCTCCGAGGATCCAGACTGTGCAGTTCCTCCATCATGACTGTGACACAGAGAGAGAGAGTGAGAAAGAGAGAATGGGTTGCATCTGATTATGTATCCATAGTGACACTGACAGATTGATAGCACAGTAATGTGTGACATGTTGAGTCATGTGTCACTGCATGTGTTTTCCAGATCTTTCTAAGAATTATTGTGGATCTCCCTCACACATGGAAGGTCCACAGGCCCTACTTAAACCCTTCAAGCACCTCACATCCAGAGTCACAAGACTCCTCACTCCCTAGACACATTACAAACCTGTATGAGCTCCTAACCTTACTTAGTAAAGCAATCACAATTTCTGGCTCCATTTTTAAAGCAGGAAACACAAATGACATCGACGCAGGGCACATCTTTAACGTGAGCTGAGCCTCGATAACTTCATTAGGTCAGCTCTGGGTTCAGGGAGGTGGCTTGAGGAAGGAAAAAAAGGACGATGCCACCCAAAAAGCTAACCAGTTACTAAGGTTAGCTTAATAAATTAGCCAGCTAACCAGCTAGCCAGCGAACTATCCCCTCTTTTTAGCTTCAACAAAGTTATTTCCAGTACGATTAACCCACAAATGACGAAATTGAACAAAACGCTGATAGATGCATCGCACGAACAAACAAAAGGAGACTATATTTCTACAGTATTTTTACTCTTTTGGATTGTAATTATGATGCTAGGTAGTGGGCAAGCTAACCACCACGCTAGCTTGTTTAGCTGATTTGGAATCACATTTCACGTACAATTGTCGAGCAAATACGACATAAATCGTTTGCAAAATCAATGTTGCTTAACTTCCAACCTAGATAACGCTTACTTTAAGTATGGCTGAGTCGAGGTTATTAGCAGGAGCTA
Source organism: Ladigesia roloffi (assembly GCA_037577295.1). Taxonomy (NCBI): domain Eukaryota; kingdom Metazoa; phylum Chordata; class Actinopteri; order Characiformes; family Alestidae; genus Ladigesia; species Ladigesia roloffi. Next base: position 6,524,727 of record JBBKCR010000027.1, on the reverse strand, counting down.
ACCTGGTCTTCTCCAGGCTCCTGGGGTTTGGCAGCATCATCCACACACAACATTGTCTTCACTGTTGTTACTAACACAGATTCCTCAAGTTTTTTTGAAGACTCAACGACTCTAGAACCAAATTGCTTTTTTACCTGAAGTGTTGAAGGCGATGGAACTTGATGGGTTTTATTTTTTTGGTTTAATGTAGCTCTACTCTCCTCCTCCTCCTCCTTCTCCCCCCCTTCGTCTTGACTCCAGACTCGTCTTTTTTCGACTAGCCCGACATTCCCGAGCAAGGCCTCGTCCAAATACACGCCTGTGCCCAGCAGCTCAGACCTCCAGGGGTGAGAGGGGGGCCGGGGGAAAGCTCCGTCCCGAGGCCTTGATCCGGTCACCCTCTCCGCCTGCTCCTGCTGAGAATGCCCCCGGTGTGTTTTAAACCGACCCAGCTAGGCTGTGCTCCTTTCTTCCTTACAAAGCGATGGCATGCTGCCCGGACACGCAGCTCAGGGAGCATCCACCGTCGCTGAGGTCTGTTTTTGTCCTTTATTTTTGTTTGTTTGTTTGCGGAATAACCCGCCACCTGTGTCCCTGGGTCAGCACCGAATCGTTCTCTACGTCTTGGAGGCTAAAATTGCTCCTTAAAACGGGACCCTTGTGCACATCTCTCGAGAAAAAGCCCCTCGTCCCGTCCGACACATTTAGTCCCTCTCAGTCCGATCCGGATCGATTCGGTTCGGTTCTCATCTTCTGCAATGTAAACATCAATCGGCTAAATCTCACGTTTTCTCGTGAGACCGGACTCGGTTCCTCACGCGCTCGGACACGCCCATTTTTGCATTCCGCGCTTGCACTTTAGAGGTTTCTTCAGAGGTTCTAGTCCCAGTTCCAGAGGGACACCCCAGGACCAACCCAGGAGCCCAGTCCACACAGTCTACTCAGTCCATTAATCAGAAAACAAAAAACAAGTCTCAGATCAAAAGAAACCATCAATCACATAACCATAGGACTGGAACCACATGACTGAAGTTTTCTGGTTAAGTTATAAAACCCCCAGGCTGTCTGATGCCTGAGATATTTCTCTATGGTAACAATGAGATAAAGTTACTACCATTATTATTAGCAGTAGTCATAATAGTAGGAGTAGTAGTAGTAGTATAATTAGTCATATTTTTGTTATTGGGGTTAATAACAATAATGACAATGATAACACTACTATGAGTATTTATAAAAATAACAATAATAAAAACAAAATTATTATTATTATAGTTATTATTATAAATATCAGGAACACTACTACTACTTGTAGTAGTAATAATAATACTTTTAATAACAATTGTTATGATTATTATTATCCATCCATCCATTTTTTTACTTTATCCCAGGTGGGGGGGCTGGATTGTGGAGCCTATCCCAGCTGCTCCAGGCGAAGGCGGGGTACATCCTGGACAGTTGCCAACACACATTCACACTCACAGTCACACCTAGGGGCAATTTAGTGTATTCAATCCACCTATCCCCAATCACGCATGTTTTTGGTGGTGGGAGGAAACCGGAGAGTCCCAGAGGAAACCCACATGGCCATGGGGAGAACATGCAAACTCCACATAGACAGACCATGCGCTCGACCCAGGAGTCGAACCCTGGACATTCTTGCTGAGAAGCAGCAGCGCTAACCCATTATCATTATAATTCATTCAATCATAGCAGGGAGGTAGATGCATGTCTTTAATAAGCATATTTGCCTCTAATTTAGGATTATAAACATACATAATTTATGCAGGGCCACTGGTCACTTAAATAAAATGTATATATATATATATATATATATATGATGCTGAGATTTCACCTCCTGTTTGTTAATAACTTTGTTTACTGATCAAGCAGAAATATTGTAACACCAGCAATACTGTAATACAAACAAATTCAAACCTTTATTGACATTGTCATTTTAAGGAGTGAGATTTAAGCTGCACATCTGATCTTTTTAATTCATGTTTGCATGTATTTATTTTCTATAAATTGTGAAACAGTGAAATTTGCAGCTCCACCAAACCTTTATTCACTACGCATGAGAACATCAAACAGTTTGAGGCTCTAAGAGCATTACCTACATATGTGTTCAGATGTTTATTCATGAATAAGCCACATAACTGTGGGTGGTTGTTAATCATTTAATGTGTCACAAGCATTCATTAGGAGCCCAAATCCAACCAGAGTTTCTCATGTGCTTTGTGTAGTTTTGAACCGTATTTTACATTTTATACTGTTCTTTGCTATTTTACATGGACTTAATATACTTTTAGCATTTTAATATTAATTGTAAACTGTTCCAAATCTGACAATGTTCTGCATTGCTTACATTTAGTTACAAGCTAAGTTTACATTTTCTGTTCCACTTCAAAGAGATCACATTTGCATGATTTACAGCAGAATTGGAAAACTGGATTGACCTAAAGTGAGTTAAAATTTTACATTACAGAAATCATTACAGAAGTTATTTCAGTCATCTATATGATAGCAGGAGCATGTGGTGAATGTGTCAAACATGCTCTCTGTTATTTATGTCAATATACATCAACAACTAGCACACTGCACTTTACACTACACACTCTATTTTGTTAGTTTTGCACTCACTGTTTAAATATCATCCAACAGATTTTTTTTAACCAAATGCTCCCTCGCGTCCCACACCCACCCCGGACCGCAGAAACTTGTTACCTGTAATATTCAAGATTCAAGATTCAAGATCTTTATTTGCCACATGCATAGTCATACAGGTACAACACTCCCTTTGACTGTGCAGATTATTTTTAAGACAATTAAATTTGAATCTAAAATCTGGAATTAAGACACATGTATATGCTTAATTTAAGTACAATAGAAAAAAACTAATCTAAAATGTTATGAAACAGACTGGATTTGAATATGTATTGAAATACATTTAACAGCAGAATTTAAAATGTGCAAATGTAATGTTAAATTGCATTGTGCATTATTATCAAGCTAGCATAGCAATGTACAAAAAAACAGAGCGATGAAAGCAGAATGTTACAGAATTATATATCAGAGTGATGCAGCCAGATTGACCACAGCAAACGCTCTCACGACACACCTCCGATTTCTCACGCTGGAAATCTATTTGTCTTTTTTTCCCCCAATTTGCACACTCCTCAACGGTAGGTGGGCCATCGAATGTCACAGTAATCCTCGCCAAATTAGGAATGTCCCATGTCAAATGTTGGGGAACACTGTCAACTGAGCCTTCTCCTCTTTGGTTCACAAAAACAGGTTGGATGAAGGTTAGATAGCGCTGCCACACTGTTGCCTCAATCTTTACGTGACTTTATTAGCTAGTCCAGAACCTGAGGGGAGGGTTTGTCTTCTCTGAGGAGTCCCAGCATCAGTGAGTGTAATATCATCTATACCGTGCAATAAGGAGGTGAAAACAACATGAATAAAAGGTACAGATGTGTTTACTGAGAATGTTATATGTACATCAAGAATCAGTCACAGGAACTCAACTTTTTTCCTCACATCAGGCAATCTTGGTTTAAAAGAAAATACAGAAGCTTCAAAAGTCAGCAGTTTGACCAATCACAAAGCAGTACAGATGCTGTCACTAGCGGGAATGAAACTGAGCAACATTTTTTTTTTTTTTACAAATATACTAGTACTAAAAGTCTGTTTGAATCTAAATACTCTGGAAAGTACAAAGTTTTCACCACTAGTTTAATTTAAAGGGATAGTTCACCCCAAAATGAAAATGTAATGTTTATTTGCTTACCCCCAGGGCATCCAAGTCGAAGGTGA
>JBBKCR010000027.1:6486870-6505623 GCA_037577295.1 Ladigesia roloffi | reverse complement strand
GAGATAAAGAGAGAGAGAGAGAAAGAGAGAGAGAGAGAGAAAGAAAGAGAGAGAAAGAGAGATTGCAGTTTTTCATCCCAGGATAAATGCTCCATAACCACTTGGGGAAATATATTCACTTATAGTAAGTTGGAAATGCTTTTTCCTTCCTCAGTAAAGTTTTCAAAATAAGGTTTGTTCCATCTTCTGTGGTATACTTGCCCTCTCAGCCTCCCCATTTTGCTCCACCCTTTTTGTGCTGAAATGATGAACAGCCTGGAATTTCTCTGAAATGAGACCAGCCAAACCAGAAGAGAGATTATTCACATACATCTCTCTTTTAACACAAACAGCCTGTGTATGGAAGTATTGGACAATGGAAACTGTCATGCATACCTTTTGTTGATTTTGCTACATAAAAACACATCAATATCACACCAATTTAGATCAAAGACAAATATCAACCAAATGAAAGCAAACCCCACCAGACTGTTCAACAGGAACATGACAAGTCAAGATGGTTCTCACCCATCTGTTTAGCTGTTTGCATGTCAGATTGGTCATTACTCATACTCATAGTCAATAGGACAGTTAGATTGACCACAGCTGGAACCTGAGAGACTACTTACCTGTGTGGAGTGTATTTTGTTGTAGCTCTGCCAAAAAAGATGACTTTTGAAGGTCATGCCCATGAGCTTGTTGGCAAATACAAAGAGAGAAGATGCCAAAGGACAGTCAGTTCTGCTGTCCACTTGTCCCTCATTCCATTCCAGCCTTTACCCCCACCCCCCAATCATGTTTTCCATGATAAGCGTCTAATGCCCCTGAGCCCCTCTTGTTCAATAAGGTAATGTGGTGCTGTGTGCGTCAGTTTGTACAGAGTGTTTGAACTATTTCAGGGTTAAAGCACCTGTTTCTTCCGAGATAATCTCCCATCGAACAGCTGAGCAAACCTGAGTGACCCCATTTTACCTGGTCAAACCTTCTGTCTGCATTTCCAAAGGATTTTAGAACATTTTCAGCATCATTTAAACCCTTAAAGCATTTGTTTTCTTTACATCCATGATTTGATTGCTATGTAATTTATGTATTTGTCAAAGCTTACCTTGATTATCTTCATAATAGTTACAAAATCATTGAGAATAATTACTGAGTAATGCAATGTAAGGATAATAATGAACTGACAATGTTCAGGTGGCTTTTGTTCTTTTTAATGGGTTCTTTTTTGATCAAAAAGATACAACAAACAGTTTACAAACAGGGAAAGACCACATTTGGCCTCCAACTCTCAATTCTGTTAGTCAATTTTATTATTGACAACTGCGTGTGCATTGAGTTGATACATAGTGCAAAAGGTTTCTCTCTCTCTCTCCCTCACTCTCTCAGGAGAGACATTCAAGGGACATACTACACAACTGCAAACCAGCAGAACAATACACTTTTATTCAAAGACTCAGTACAAAAATAGTTTAAAGCCCCTCTAGAGACCCTCCAGAATGGTTGTGAGTGCAGGAAGGAATTCAGCTCCAGCTAACGCTCTCTATCACTTTACTTATCCAATCCTAGCCCTCTGTGTCTCACTCTTGTCTTAAATCAATGATCAGTTTGATCAACACAGCTGGAGCACACAACGTGCTTTAATCCTTCTAATTAGAAATACATTATTTACAGCTCAGACCCTACAGCAATAACAACAACACCAGTCTCTGTGGTTTGTCAAGCAGTGATGGAGCAGTAATGAAGCCTCTACTTCTCATGTCTGCTATCTACTTTTTCCAAACATAATTCCACAGTTTAAAAAAGTCCATATGTTCTTTGACTCAGCTCCCTCTCTTTCTTTTTCCTCCTGCTCTCTCCGGACGCCCTTCACCCTCTCTGGGCCTCCTGGGACATAGACCTGCCCAGCGTTCTGGGCGATTTGGCGAACTCCATCCGCATGGGTTTGACGGGGGGCAGCTCTTTGGTGATTTCTTGGATGTTTCGCTTGTCTGGGCATGCACCGTTGGGGGTTTGGGCCGGGATGAAGTCCTCAGGGTTGTGTGGTCTGCCACGGCCCAGAAGGACCCCCAGCTCGGCTGGCTTGAAGATGGGCAGGGGCAGCGTGTTTCTGCATGGCAGCAGCTGGTGCTCCCGCACGCCTGACTCCAGAGTGCCCACTCTCCGTACCCCTGAGGGGCAGGACTGTGTGAGGGGGCGAGCCTGCCAGTAACGGGACATAGTCTCCCGCCGGGAATCGTCTGACATCGCCATGGACTGGCTACAGAGTGGAGCACAGGAGAGAGGAGGTCAACTTCTTTAAACTCCAGGATATCACTATAATAAACCTAAAATGGATGTCTGGGTCTACATATGAATCCTTAATTTTTTTTATATTTATATTCTTATATTCATATTATGCTATTATGATGTATAGCTTTCAATCTATTGTTTTCCTGCTTCTACATTCTTCTCTTCTGTCCACGTTAGTTATATGATCTACATTTCGGACAATGCTATAACATAATATCTCTGGTGCTTTTTATGTCTATGTGAAAGGAAAATGTTGTTTTAAGATTGAAAAACTTTGAATTAAACAATGTAAAAATGATTACAGAAAGACGAGAAGAAAACATCTAATGTCTCAACACTTTAACGCAGTGGGGCCCAGTGTTGGTGCTACAGGTCCACCAACCTGTCCCTGGTGTAGAAGGGTGTGTGTGTGTTTGAGTGTGTACTCACCGGTCCTCGTGCTGTGTTTTCATACTGATGTTGTGCCAGTCAGCGGTGTAACTCTCTCTCTTGGATGAGTTCTCCTCTCGGACACTGCAGCTCAGCTCAGCTCCGACCACAGAGCTGGCACGCTTTTCCAGCACGGTACACACCTGCATCCTGGAGATCTGAGGGGTCTGCCTGTTACTCAGAGCTTTATCGTCCTGGAGGCGTCTCTGTTATCTTCCCTTGAAGAGGCTTTCCTGACTCTTTCTCTGAAGACGATGCTTCGGATCTGTTCTTTCTGGCCTTCGCTTGCGAAGTCCTGGGAGATGTACGAATGCTGTCTGATTGAGTGAGTGTGTGTGTATGTGTCTGCCTTTTATACAGTCTCTGGTGCTATTTCTACTCAATGGCCTCACTCCACAGTCTGTCACCCCCGACACCTGATACTCTCTCTCGTACTCACACACACATTGGTCACAGTGTGCTGGAACAGGGCAGTGGAGGCTTAGAAGTCCCCTGATGCCTGAAAATGATCGCTACAACACACACACACACACTCACGCACACACACACACACACACACACACACACACACACATACATACATACACAAAGCGGGGAATTTTCACATTTTTTTAATCCATATTTATGAATAAATAATCTGAGGCAGACAGTCAGACACTGTAGACATGAATTACTTGATTCCAGAGGAAGGAATGTAATAAAAATATGGACTAACTAGTGGTCCAAGGGGATTGAACACACAATTGGTCTGCATGATATGGAAGAAATCCATAATAATTCTATTGCTGGAATGACAAAATTTTTGATGGAACATGGTTCACCATATTACTGCCATTTTGCTATTTCCCACAGTATGTACATTATGTAAAATTACTGTTAAAGCAAAATTATTGTTCAAGCAGTGTTTAATTACCTGAGTGATACATATTTGGGGAGAAAATATAAAATGTGGCCTGTGCCAAACACTTGACATATATTAAATGGTTTATTTATTTGCAAATTAATAAAAATTGTGCACTGACATGAGCAGGAAACGGTGTGTTTAAATGTAGACAGTGTAGAAGACCAGTCATTGGACCAGGGTCTGCATAACTGACCAAATATATTACATTTTTAGTTATGCAGTGAATTACATTTGATTCAAACTGATTTACTTTCTCTTTTTATCAACATCTCACACTTTGTCCATGTATAAACACAAATGTAGTACTGTCTAAATTTGAACTTTGCAAGGTTAGTAACTGGCCTGTTATTTTGATTCAACTGACTCATGTTTAATAGATCACACGAACACCTCGACTCATCCAAACACTCAGAAAAACTCAAGTGGAAGGTTTGATGTTTGTGATTTGTTGGTATTTGCATACTGTAACCTTCTGTGAGTGTTAATATATAATGAAATTATAACAGACAGTCATGTACTCCCACACAAACCACTAGTGCCATTGTTATCATGACTGTGGAGACCAAAACAAAACCTCAGTTATGAGCCCCCACCATGCCCGGGCTCTTTAACAGCTCTAATGGCTGCGCTGGAGCTTCAGAGCACAGCGACAGTAATGTGGAAACCTGGACGAGTGATAGGCAGCATGGAAACTATTTGAGTCCCCTGTCTCTTTTGTGAAGGATGAGGAGACAGTAACATTCTGGAGAAGTTACTGCACAAAAGCAGGACTTCACACAATTAAACTCCTAATCTTGTAGGCAAATGCTTAAGCCTATTTAATGACCTTTCTAATTTCATCAGCAGTGTTGCTCTGGCATTGAAACAGCTGTTTAACAGGGCAAACAAAGAGATGACTGGGTTTTAAACCAGTTCATGAACTTAAAAAACCTTCCCCTGCTTTGCAGGCCCTGCGATTAGGTAGCCTTTGTTGCTTTTGAACTGATCATTCTTTTATTATCACTCTGGATTTAGGCTGCACAATATGGACAGAACTTTAATATTCAGATCATACTGTTACATATAGGCGTATATAATTTTTTAAACTTAAATAAAGCTTAATATTCACTGCCCAGTAGAGAAACTAAGATGCAAAAACATCCTGTATTCAATCAATCCTTGTCACAAAACCCATATATTTCCATATGTCTCCTTATTCTGGAGCAGTTTAGCTGCGTGTATTCATCCTGAAGTTCTAAAAGCTGTTATTATGTTATACTTTGAATGCGCTGCAATACAAGGCCGCAATGACAACAAACTTGCCATTAAAATGTCCCTCTTGCTGGAGGCTGTTTTCATTTCCATTTCTATTGATTTGACTGTAACGGGATGTTGATGTGACTATTCATAGAAAGTTGAGTAGCACTGGAATTGGCATAACAGTTTTTAATCTTCATTACAACTGTAACGACACTTGACAACCACAGTGCGAACATAAAAATTTTCCTAGTTCCTAAATACGAACTTAAGTCTAAATCCAAATCTGATTCACGTGCCCTATCCAAGTAATTTATATCTAAGTAATGTTGCTTGTACAAGGAAATGAGAAGTGCAACAGTCATAGTGTATCTATAGTAAGAGGCTGAGATCGAGTCTACGTGGCAGTAAGTCACTGAGATGACTTACTGCCCTGCTGAAAGGTGAGTGGCATGGACAGATTCTCTCTCTCTCTCTCTCTCTCTCTCTCTCTCTCTCACACACACACACACACACACACATTGCTTACTCTGACCCTCTCCCTGACGCACAGGTCAAATACAGGAATTGATGTCACTATCTTTCGTTCTGACTGCTCAGCACGCTGCATGGTATGGAAATGGTATGCCAGTCATGAGTTACACAACCTGGACGTCCCCTCCAGTAACCAGAGCCATGCTCATATCCCAAAACCCTGCAGTCCACTCATGTACAATTTCTATTTAGCAGAACAATTTCACACTGTTTTAGAACAACTGAATTCATTATAGAGGAGTATCATACAAAAAGCCAAAACAAATTCCTCTGAACTCATTTGGGCTTATTTGAATACTGTGTTTTACTTTTAACCTCAATAAAAATGTCTGGGAAAATGTATTAGTTCTATTTCTTTATTGTCTCCAAACACAAACCAACACGCATAGTAAACATCACAACTGTTTAAAACAAGCAACATACAAGACATGATTCAATACATCTATCGTTCGATTGATGTACTGATTAATTTAATCAACAATCACATCAAGGTTGGAACACTCCATGGATGGGAACTCCATGGCGGAAAAGAAAGACACCACACTCCTCATACATTTTGTACACAAAGCAGTTTGTTTGTGTTTCTTTCGTTTTTGTTTTTTTTTCATTTTTTAGTTTAATGTCCCAAAGTACAATTATAGAAAATGGAACAGTATTTCTCCAGCAGAAAACCGAATTATTCTACTGCACTTTGTCCAAAAATACATGATTACAATGAGACATACTGGGAATCATTTCTATTTTTCCATGATGATATTCATTCTAAATTCTTTGTATATTCAAAAAGTTTAAAATCATTCATATCTTCATAAATCTATACATATTGTTTCATTTATATATTTGCTTACATTATACATTTCCTCCTGTCCTGAAATAAAAATATGCTGGTTTTGTAATGCTCATATACACATATGAACATTAAGACAGTATACTAGATACATTTATAAAAGTATAACTGTGTGAGGGGGGTGTGGCTGCAAAACAATCGATAAATTAACCAGGTGTGCTCCTGCTTGTCTGGAATGATATCCTGCAGCCACACCGGCCCTGTGTATAAGATTTGACACCTCTGGTCTATGAAAATAACAGCATTGTGAATTAAAGTTAAAGTGTTCCCCTGAAACTCCGAATGGAAAAAGTGACAGGTGACACTATCTCAAGGGCACCTAAGAAGAAACAAACACATTCTAATGGTCAATTTTGAAAGTGACTTGACAGTAGCTGCACCTCTCTCACCATAAACTATTGGTATTGGCCTATAAGGCGTGTGGTTATGAGGTTCAAATGTGCTACAGTATGTAACTATTTGATTGAATGTAATTGTCTAAGTGCCCGTGAAATGAGTGTCGCCGTGTTCGAGGCAGATGGACCTGCTGGTAAACGAATGCTAATTAGAGGCTTTAGGCAGCTTGTTCAGTTTGCAAAGAGGTAAGACATGTTGTCCATTATTGTTTTCTTTTTCCCTCTCAAAACATGTGTTTGGCTTATGTAAGGCTGGGTCTGAAATACAGTTTCTATTATTCACACAGAAAAGCGAAAAGCCTTTTATTTTATTCCTTTGCGCTTCCATTATACCTATGAATAATTCGGATATGCACTTTCCTGGGGCGTGAACACCATGAATTGATTATTTGTTATGTGTATTGTGTAGAAATTCTGTTTTTGTCTTTCTTTCTTTCTTGAATCTGATGATCAAACAGGAAGTCAAAATGTCATTTGGAATACCATAACAAGAAGAAATATGAATTGCATCAACATTCAAAGGATTCTAATTAAAAGATAACATACTCACTTTTGAAATATTCCGTCTCATAATTATTAATCAAAATAACAAGATACAGTCTTGTGACCAGCTCAACTATTTCTGAGAAATGAAGCCTTTAGGTGAAGAGTGGACCAAGTCCAGTTCCTATTGTTTTGAGAAACGAGCCAGCGAAAAAATCTAAGTTGCATGGCGAATCAAAATATGGCGGTATTATTTACAAATGTGTTTAATAGAAAGCTAATAAGAAGCAATAATCCAAAAGAAAATATGTACAATTTCTTATTGTACTGAAATGATTTAGCAAAAAATGCAAACTTGGCCCACTGCTCCTCTGAACTGGTTTCCAGGTCAAAACATAAGTCTTTGATAATTTTGAACACAAAAGGAGCATGTTTTATTAGTACACAAATTACTGTGTAACACTGTAACCATCAGATATATTCTTACTTTCAAATGACAAACCATGTCTTCTTTCCCTTTATCCTCACTGTCATGTAGGTGTTCTTCCTACAGAATGTCAGACTGAATACCAGCATGTGGTGATCTCCTTTTTAAAGAGTGATTACATTGGTGGAATGTACTTCAGTAGTTTTTGGATGTCATTGTACATCTCCTGGCGAATATTCCGGAACTGAATATGGACTTGGTTCATTATTCCCCAGTAAATATATAGTGCTTAGATGGTACTAACGTTGAAAGAGCCGTTACCCCACAAATTGGACTTGGTCCACTTTTCTTAAGGCCTCAAATTATCATTATGAGTATTAACTATACACTTATAGAAATAAAAAATTGAACTGTAACAAATTCAAGTTCTTGTTATGGAAATGGGCTTCGCTAGTGATATGAATATTACAGATCATCACCTCATGTTGGAGTCCCGTTTTCTTTAGCGTTGTTCAATTTTATGTGAATATTATTGGATATGAACTTAATACAATTGGACATTATGTGAATACAACAAACATGACTGTAGAAATTGCTAACGTGTGGTTTTAAAGTACATCAACGAAGAACTCTGTATTATTTAGGGGCTTAGAATTTATGCACCACAACTGGTTGATATTACATAATCAGAAGTACTTTAGGAGTAAGGAGATCCAGGACACTGTGGTCTTTAGCACTTAAGTTACTGATGCACACGTTTTTAACAGGGCATCAAGCCTTTTATCTCTTTGAGTTATTCTACAGACTACCAGAACTTTTTCAAACTGCTAACATGTGGTTTTTGTCTATGTACACAATTTATATTTGTGTGCTAATCTGTCTCTATGATTCTGGTAATTCCTGTTATCTTGACTGTTAACAGTGTCTAATCAACAATGATACCATTTCACCATCCACACTGCTGGCTAAAGGCAAAATGGTGGAAACAAACATTGTTTGAATTTCTAATGAAAGTATTTTTTCCTTGTTTACCTTTTAAATTGTTGTTTCGCAAGGCTGAATCATTCCCACGAACAGCCAATGAGCCCATTTAACCCCTTCAGTACCCTTTAATCAAATAATCCCCATCTAAACTAATATAATACCCCTGAATACCAAGTTTGTATGAACTATCATAGGTCTTTGATTAGCCATCTTTGGTTCCATCCCTAAAAACATGACAGTGCCCACCTTTCTCCCGCATTTTTCCACATAAGTTCCCCTCACAGCTCATGGCTGAGCCCAGCACCCTCCAACTGACCTCAGTAGTCTTGGCTCTGGTAGCCAGCAGAGCCATAATAGGAGGAATTTGTATCGGCTGGCACCTCTGTGTCTTCTGTATAGCCTGTGTACTCTGAGCCAGCAGGAGGCGCTGCGTTTGGGTCTTGGCTGGGGTCCGTGTAGTCCTGGGAGAACAGACTGGAACTTGCTCCAAGCTTGTACTTCTGGAATCCAAAGAAAGCTAGACCGGCCTGAGGGGTGTGAGTGGTCCGGCAGAAAAAGGGTTTATGGGTAAAACAATAGTGGGCAACAAATGAATGGAAGGGATTGCAATGGATCATTTGGTGGAATGGAAGGAGTATGATTGTATCAGAGAGAGGGGAGAAGGAGGTGATTGTGTTTTTCAAACAAAAGGTTAAATTGGGAATAAATGAGTGGCCATTATTCAAAACATAATGATGAAATTAAGGATCAGGGATTGGAAGGAGAGTTTGTGGTGGAAAGAGAAAGAGAAAGGAAATTAGTTTTGTTAGTAAAAATGATTAAGCATTCAGGATTACACTGATCTGGGACAATTTAAGAACTGATGCCCAAGGCATGATTAAATATCACATATTAGGACTGACACTTAATTACACTAACACATTATATACAAAGACAGGATTGTTGAAAGGACAATATTTCAATGTAACTGATCTATTAAGGCTACTGTGGCTGAAATGTGAATATTTGTGATAACTCCAGAACTGTTTTAGGCGTAAAATAACAGCATATCTTTTTTGTCTGAATTGAGACTTAAACACTGTATGCTTACAAAGCATCCAGTTCACAGGCCATGTATTTTTACATTAAATTTCTCCAGTTAAAACATTTCCAATACCGTTTTCCCCCACAATTTCTCCATATTTTGTTAACATACAAAAACAAAATCATCCTGAGTGGTTTATTGAGAAGCTGACATAAACAGAATTGTACACAGAGATGGAGATAGATTGTCAAAAGAGTTTGTATCGTAACTAATTCACAGAAAATGTATTAAATTAAATTATTGTAAATACCAGATAACCAAGCCATTGATAGTAAAAATTTTGGCAAATGGTGAAGAGGATCAGGCAGGGCAAAATACTCCTCTAAGAAAAAAAATACCAGTACTCCATCACCAACAGATCATTTAAATATCTGAAGACATATGTAGGGTTATTGGCTATTTTGTGTCATTTACATGAAGACTCCTGGTTCCAATGACCATCATTGTAAAGAAATCCACCGCAGTGAACTAGTATTTTAAATCATACCACTCTGAATACCTTTTACATCTCAAATAAAGTATGCAAGAACTATGAAAAACTGGTGGAATTTCCTTTTAAGACAAAACTGTATTATGTAGAATATAATTAGAACTGCATATAGCTTCAATATAAAACAATGGCCCTGCATTAGATTGTGCATTTCAAGAAGCTCTGAAAATAAAAACGGGTTTCCACACAACCATACTCAACTCCGAATAATGATTACATGTTTACATGGCTCACACAGAAACATGCATGCAGAATAAAAATTTCAAATCATTCCTTGTAAGCATGTTTAATAAAATAAACAAAAACTCCAATTCATGAACAGAACATCACAAAATCTGCAAATAACAAATAAGTTGTGAAATTTTATTGAACTGTAAACAAATGTGGTTGGAATAAGATCTAAAAAAATCAGGTCACACAATAACACTGATGCCAAATGAAGGAACGATGTTGAAAAAGAGGTAAAAACCCACAATAACCAATGGGCAGAGAAATACACTGTTGCAGCTGCAGTAGAATCCTATATGAACAGCACCTTCTACATACCAGATCACAACACAAAACCAGAAAATGATTATTTCCCCAGGTTTTTAAAACATTCTCGCTTATCCATGAAGAGATCACTTTCCAGTGCTGAATTGGAGAAAGCATATTCTTGAGATGCCATCATTCAAATTTATTTAGTCAGACCAGCTTGTTTTGGTCTAGGAACTTCCAAAGAAGATTCTGAACAATCCATATAACACTGTAAATGTAAAAATTATTCAATATGTTCCGGGATTTCAGTTCCATTAACAGCACATGGCACAAAAGCATAGCATCAGTGCATACACATCTTTATTTTTCAACAATTCTAGTTTTCTAAAACTCTAAAGCTGTAAATGAAAAGGCACAATCAGGAATTTCAAAACCATAAATTGGCAGCTTGGAATACTGAAGACTTGTCTAAACAAACTAATCAAGGACCAAGGAAAAAAATCTTAAGGCCTTAAGAGGTTTATTTACATTTCTATTTTAACAGCAAGTACTCTCTTATTACTCCATAAGAGAATGACAATTGTAGTTAATGATATCCTCAGAAACGTATTTTAAAACACCTTTCACAATGTGATGTAACTTTACTAATCCCTGATTGTGACTTAAAAAACCCCTACAAACTAAATCCAAGCGTTATATGACCACAGTGACACACTGAGCACAGCAAAATCTGTGTAAATGACTGCTTTCCTATAACAGTTTGCATTTACTTGACCTCCAGTGTCTTGTAGATGTACTTTGGTCATCTCTCACACCTATGACAGTCAACACAAACTGAGAGAGAAGAGATGGAGATGGATATAAGCAGATTTGTACTGTTACGTTTAAGCGTATGTTACATTCAAAAGTGTGTGTTAAACAAAGGGGGGAGGAGTTTGAGGGGTGAACAATTTGTTGTACTCCTCTTCAAATGAAACTCTCTTTAGACGCTCCAAGCCCAGCAGTGTTAAAGCACCCTACAGGAGGACAAAATCAGTTTTCATTAAAGTCACATTCACAGTTCACAGTGCTGCTATTGCGGCTTCTTTCATCTTGTGCATAGACTGCAACATAGATCGAAAGCTGGAAACAAAACTGGAGTGCATGCAATTTTGGGAAGAGAATATTAGAAAGCAAACATCTGGAAGAAAGAACGAAAGTGATTTTATCATCCACGTCATCCTCAGAAAAGAAGAAAAGAGGCCTTGTTATGATAAAGGGGTGAATAAAGCAGGTAAGTTCAAAGTAAGCATAATGATTTATATTAAGAGCAAAGAATGAAAAAGACAACAATTACATATTAGCAAAGCTTGGCGAAGCTCAAGGACCTAGCTACAGTTTAAATGAGTCCATAGAGTCACACTAATGGGAGTGGTGATTTCCAGGCAGCACAATGATTAAAAGCAAGTATTAACAGAATTGTTTATTTATGGTTTAAATAAAGCTTGGCAGTGCACACACAGTGGTGTCTGTGTGTTCCTGGAGGTGAGTTTAGGCCTCTCAGTCTGTGTGCGTCGGCTGTTCCTCATTCACACAGGTTAAACTTTACCTCTCATCTTCATTTGTAACTGTTTCTCTACAGTATGCTGCTTTTACCCATTTAGTAAACATGAACTGTGTTGTGCAATGCTGATTTCAGTCTGGCTGAGAGTGCCAAGTATAACGGCATATGGCTAAAATCTCATCAGGACACAATCCAGGTACTTGTCATACAAAGTGAGCCGAGGGATATAAGGTCAGAGCAACTCGGCACAACAAAATAATACATATTATAGCACATTTCCTTATTAATCAATCTGATGTATCCAGATAATGGTTTTCAGCCACTCTGGATCTTGTTTTAACTTCACACTAATTTTAGTTTTTATGTTACATAAGAACATTAATGCTTAATTCTTGAAAAGCCATCCTAATTCCCAGCACAATTAAACAATTCACAATGAAAATCCCTTTAAGATGCTTTCAAGAGCAAATAATTACAAAACATATAGATGTTAATACCTTGAATTATTATTTTACTTCAAACCAAATTTGATTTATATATAAATTGTTCCCACATAAATATATTATAAATGAAACATATTATATTACTAATATTTCGTCCTTTTAAAGGTACTTTTAGCAATAAATGTGTTCAGGCCAGTTTAATGCTTTACATTCATGACATGCCTTTTCACAATCACAGTGTGTTCCTTTCATGTTTTTGGAACAAATAAAGGCAGTACTGACCCAGGTGAAGATGGAGAAGAAAGAGAAGGTGATGGCTGCTCTTGCTGCATCCGCACCCTCGTTTAAGGGGTTGTCCTCAGTCTTGGCTACCTGCCACTGATTGGTCAGGAAACAGAACCCCACAAACCACATGAAGGACCAGAATGCTGTAAGAAACACAAAGACAGTAACTTCAACAGCTGCATCAAATCAAAGTTGTCCCTCTTGAAAAGGGGCTGATTCCCTGATAGGCCTGTGAGACTCGACACAGGGGGCGCCAGAGTACCACTAATCCAACTAGATCCTCAAACAGGAGAGTAATCTGCAGTTCCAAAGTCAACCTACAGAGAGCAGTAACATCCAGTTGTATTTGTTGAGTGTGTAAGTGGCTCTTTTTTTAAATGATCATTTAAGTGAATCACTTTACGAGAAGAGTGTGTCCCAAATTTTTGAAAATCAGTTCAGACAGCTTTGGGTTTGGTCAAACATCACAGCATTACAGTAAAATCCAATATTCTTGTGAACCACGTGTAGTCTCCCTTCCATTGGGTCAGTAGCCGTAATTTCGGGTACACCAGAAAAAAGTTTTTCAGTTTAGAATTTTGTAATATTTATTGCCAGTGACATTAAAAACCTTTACTCAGGAAAATAAAACCTTAAAAATGTAAATGTAAAATTTCTCACCTGAGAAGCCGATGTCTGCAAGCACAACCTTCTTGCGGTCTTTGACTCCACTGATCTGTGGGAAGTAGACATCCAGGGCCAGGAATGCAGCACAGCTGAGGAAAGCCAGTGAGCCCATTGCCACACCATAGTTACAGGCATTCTGATTACGGTTAAAGATGCAGAATTCCTCCACCTCATCTGGCCGGTTCACATACCCTTCATTAGCGATGGAGCCAAAGATCACAATAGAGAAGATCTAGAAGTGGTTGGGGAAGAGAAAGACAGAGGAAAACAGGGGCTATGATTACATTATAAAAGTAAGTAATAGAAAAGGGAACACTAAGACGGGAGAGACCTTGCGTCCATATGGAAATGACAAGCAATCTCACTTTCCTTGAGCTGTTCTGTTACCTATTCCCTCAAAGGATTTATTGAAAATCTGGGGCAACTTTTGACCCAGCACCTGATGATATACATGATCCTTTTGAATGTCAGCTGGACATCATTTTTAGCACATTATTATATCGTGTCATATTGTGATAGCAATATTTCTATTCATTAAATGCAGGTACTAAACTGATAAGCTCCAGATTGTAGGTGTGTGGCTGGGCTTGGTGCATTATCTGCTCTATTTTGTTTATACACTATGAGGACACCTAAAATCACATCTATAATACCTTGTTGGACAGCCAATACCAAAACCATTACATTAATATAAAGCTGCGACTACAAACACCTGAGAAGGCCTGCCACAAGACTTCGAAGTGTGTCTGTGCAAATCTGTGCATTTGTGAGATTGGCTAGGGACATTGAACATGTCTTATCACACTATGTCTTTCTGAACCTTGTATTGTCCACAGGTATGGCATCAAACAGGAAATGCCCATCCCCAAACTGCTTCCATGGAGTTAATAGGATCCCAACAAGTGCCTCAGAGAAACCACAACAGGATGCCACCACCTCCATTCTTTACTGTAGGCGTGGTGTTCTTTTGGATGGTGAGCTGTAATGTCTTTCTTCCCAATGTACTGTTTGGTGTTGAGGTCAAATAGTTTTTTGTCTCATCTGACCATAACACCTTTATTCTCTTGGCCTCAGAATCTTCAAATCTTCAAAACCAAGCCTTAATTGAGACATAATGGGGTCTTTATTGACAAATTGCGATTTTACAATTCTCCCATATAAGCCACAATTGTGGAGGACATGTGATATTGTTGTCACATGACCACTCTTTGCCATAAATTTCTGTAACTGCTTAAAAGTTGCCACAGGCCACACGCCTCCTGGTAGCTTCTTTGACCAGTTTGCTCATGGTTCTTCCAACCAGTTTGGAGGGACTGCATGATCTGAGAACTCTTTCCACTTCATAATTGTAGATTTTACTGTGCTCCTAGGGATAAAGCCTTAGAATCTTTTGCCTTCAACTCCTGACAAGTGCCTGTCCACAACTTCATCTCTGCCATCTTTAGACTGTGTCATGCCACTAATCATCAACTAATCATGTTTGCTTTCAGTTGCTCTATTAAGCATTGGAATGGTCGAGCAATAGACATTTTATTTATGAACTAATTAAAACAATTGCTGATGATTAGAGATGGCTGTGCAATGAGTAAGATGAATAGTTACACATGATTGAGTTTTTTAGGAGGGGGTTATCTGTTTTTTGTTAGCGTGTCTGAGTTTCAGGATGCAGAGTGACAAAATGTGAATATTCTGACAGTGTAAGTCTTTTCTATTCCCACTGTACTTTAAAATGTGCTTGTAGCTGTAGCATTTACACTACACCTTCATTGGAACTAGGACCAAGGGCTGAGACTAAATCCTGAAAAACAGTCTAAGACTGTACCAACAAACTTTGGTCTTTTGTTAGATATTGTTGTCCTAGCAAATGCCAAACCAGATTCATTCATCAGAGTCCCAGGGTGGTGTTTTATACAAGTGCAGCCAACGCTTGGTATTACACATAGTAAGATTAGGCTTGTTTACAGCAGCTCAGCCATGGTAATGTATTTAATAAAGAGCACAGTATTTGTGCTGAGGTGGATTTCAGAGGCAGCGTTACACTTTAGAAATCAGGGGCCTGCTCTGTGAAATTGAGTAATCTTTTTGTGACTGAGCCGTTATTGCTCATAAGCCTTAATGTTAGTCAAAATAGTACAGAACACACGGAATCTTCTACATTTTACACCCAATAAAAAATCCGACTTCATCTATTTATTTGCAGTAAATCACTAAGAAAAACCTGTTTGGCAAAGAAAACATGAGATTTCATTTTCAGTAAGTAAATCTCTATACTGTCAGCTTTTGATTTCCTATTAGCAACAAATGCTAGATAGATTCACTTAAGCTTCCACATCAGGCATCAGGCAATCCCTGAACATCAAAAGAATTCCACGGGAGCCAAAATAGGATAAGATTAGGTAAAATGACTAATAAAGGATTATCTTATCTTTTTTCTCTCGAGGTGAACAAATTCAGCCTGAACAGTGATGGAAATCTTTGATGAGAAAGAATGTTACAACTGTTAAACAGTGGCAGAAACTTCATTCAGCTACCCTGAATTTGGCCATTTGGCTGTACCTAAATTAGCTGCCTAGATCACAAGGCTTCAGTATCCCACGAGCATATGAAAGCAGGCATTGTAACAGGCAGCACGTGGAGTCCCGATCTTGTGATCGTCAGCAGCAGTCTTTTCATTCTCCATGTTTCAGGCTGTGTGTGTGTGTGTGTGAGGTCCATGAATTCATCTCAATGATTTTTTATTATTTGATTATGATGCATTTACTTAAGTAAGCATATTTCACATAGGTAGTAAGAATATTATATTGTCCAAAAATTAGAATGTTTTTTTCTGATCAAATCTAGCAAATGTATGGAAATAATACTAATCCAGATCAGCTATAGTAAAGGCCTGCTTATAGGTAATGAACACATAATACATATTTTAACATTTAAGATTTCCTTAACAAGCAAAGTGGTAAACCCATTATCTGTGCAATATTTACGGGTTACCCCGGGTTACGACACTAATACATTACATAGCCAAAGTCACTTACTAATCCTAACACAGTGGTAAATTATAAAAACACAACTAAACCACTGAAAAAGGAAAACTCTTGTCACTTAAATGCCACATTACTGCACATCCTATCTTACCGCTGCACCCAATCAAATTAGTTCCCCCACATTGTCTGTACGTAGAAGGCTAAGAGTGTCGAGCCTGTGTGGCGGTGGGAGTGTGCGTAAACTCGAAACATCATATGTGGAGACCACTGTAACTTCAGGACCCCCTGTCCACTTTATTCTCATGGTCAGTATGGTGACCTATTGGTTTCATGCCTACTTTTAGAGTTGTTTATCTTTCTGGTTGCTTATTTCTGACTATCTTCATCGGTAGGGGTAACCATAGCACTCCAGCTAAAAAATCAATTCTGCCCATTCATAAGCCTCAAAGAAACAGAACCATGCTGCTGGAATTCAAGTGTAAGACAACACCACAGAGTCTGCAATAAAAAGCAAAAGGAGACCATTAAGGTTACAAGAAAATCATGAAACCCTATATCATACCTTAACCTATCCCAATCTTTGTGCTTAAATCCTTAGTAATATTCTTCAACCCCTATCTCTGGTCCACCTGTCCAGATAAAAAACAGTATATTTTACTTATTTGAATTTTTACATATTTATTTAAGTTCTACAACTTAAATTAAATCTTTCGTTTGTTTGAAATCTCACCAGGATACTGACCAGCAAAACTATAATTGTAATTTTATGTTTAGGAGAACATTATAATATGCTTCTGCATCAGCATGTTAAGCAATCTGTTGTGTACTTCAATTAGACACCAAGAGACTTTTTCGTACATTACACTGTTTGAACTGATTGTGGACAGAAGAATCTCCCTTGGAGTAACAGTATTAGTCTGTCTTAATTTCTCTCTACACAGCATGCTTGACTGCTTCGTCCATCCCCTCCCCCACAATCCTTCCTTTTAATCTCCCTGACCTTGTGCTTACAGCAGAGAGAGAAAGAGAGAGAGAGAGAGAGAGAGAGACTGAGTCATGGGACTGGGTTGAAAAGCCCACCTCTTTCCCTTTGCCTGAGCTTACAAAATCCTCCAAATGTCTGTTTCAGCACAGAAGATTCAGTGTAGTCCATGTAAGCCTGTACTAACAATGACAAGCTCATCATTCAATCGCTCTTTCAGGTTCCCGCCTTGCGGTACTAAGCGGTCTGTATTACATTTTATGTTGGATGTGCCGGTCACCTGATGCACATTTAAGCAAGGGTCAGTTATAAAAAACAGAGTTTATATAGAGCATTTCAAATACAGATTACATTTATAAATGAAGTGCATATTGGCTATAACCCTGGCTTCTTTCCCCTTTAGATCACAAATGAAACTGTGGTTGAATAGCCAGAAAATCTCAGAGAATTTCAACTAACTTCTGTATTTTGACCTATTAGAATCAACCTTAATTTTGTAAAGTGAGGACAAGACCTTTTAATCTCTCCAAACAACATGGGATGCTATCAGTTGGCACAATCACCTTTGAGGATTATAACTCAATAAATGTAACTAGTATAGTAGAATATTGAATCCTCCCCCTGAAAACCACTGTGGACTCGTTACATCACAGCATACATTATTCCAGTTTCTCCATCCCAATCCAGTGGAACCGGACTCCTGTTTTTTATACCTCTTCTCTAAATCATGTAATGCAATTGATTCAATGAGCTGTACTGGAGAAAAAGAAATCAAAAACATGTACAGGCCAATCACTATAAACAACATTTTACTGAAGAGAAATATTGAACCTTTAGGAATGTCTCATGGGACAGGCCTAAATAATTCCCGGACAAATTTGATAAAGTGACATCATTTCACTTCCAAAAAAATGTGCACTTTCTGTGTTGAACCAGGTTACAGTAAGTAATCAGTAAGTGTTGAAATTGCATGTAATACACTGTAAAACAAAGGGAACACTCTGTTTAGTGGGCTCAGATTTTAAAATTCACATCAAAGCATGGTGACATCCCTTTAAATTATTAGGTTCCCCTATTTCAGCCATACCCTTTGCTAGTAGTAGGGATGGCCATTTTAAGCAAAATATAGGGATGCACTGATACCACTTTTTTTGAAAACGAGTATGAGTACGAGTACTTGCATTTTAGTACTCGCCGATACCGATACCGAGTACTTATTAAAAACATTATTTAAATGAACAAGTAACAGCTTTAGTCATATAATTTAACAAAAAGGCATTTCCTCAAACACAAGC
>JBBKCR010000027.1:6463899-6478096 GCA_037577295.1 Ladigesia roloffi | reverse complement strand
AGGACTCTGTTTGTTCTTGCTGAGAATCTCTGACACCTGGGCGATTCATTCCTGGCTAAAGGGGCAATTCCCCAACACATATAATAGTTATTATGAAGAGTGTGTTGACAATGCAAATGTCTAGACTAAAATTTTACATGATGACTGCCTTTTCACATGATGTTGCCATAGGCTAAACTTATTGTATAAGCTATACATTAGCCAAATGACAGCTTAACATTTGCCTTAATAGTCTTATAGTCACTGGCAGCAACAAATAAATGTGCAGTATTCGTTTTTTGCACATTAATTTAAATAAAAGGTGTCACTTGCTGACCTCTACATCTCACAGGAATTGTGTATAGTGGGATCTCAAAACTGAACAAAAATAAAGTGCTACCTTTTCTATAATAATGAAAGGGATTGCTTAGATCAGGTTTAAAGGTCAGTTTCTACCAAGAGCAAACTTCAGTGTAATCATGGGGATCTGAGTAAGCCATACTTTTCAGTTAATATGGATTAAACCTATCAGCTATTTCACTCCCTTTAATGAAACGCATGGTTCAGACAAGCATACACATCTCTGCATTTCAGCTTCAATTTGTCACATAAAACCCAAACATTGGAGAAAGCCCACAGCATCAGGAAAAATATCCAACATTAAAATGTCACTTTTTTTGTCCTTAGGCTTTTTTTCCCCTCTGTTGAGAAATTCTTTAAGGCCTGTGTATTACTTCCCAAAGTCAGTTTAAAAATGGCTCAAAGTCATTCCTACTGTGGAGTAGTAGGAGTTACAAGAAGTAGAAGATCTTGGGAATGACAAAGGTTAACCACAGGGAAGATAAAAAAGTCAAATAAACAAATAAACAAGGCTGTAAAAATGTGGCATCCTCTGGTTCTATGATCTGCATTCCATTTGATTTAAAATCCTACTAACATCTGCAGATCGTCTAATAGGGTGTGGGAATTGGACACTGACCAGGTACTGTCTGGCTAGTAGTTCTCTTCGCGAAAACCCAGTTTGCCTGTCCTGATGCTACAATGTCTCTAACCTGACTAGATCATCAGGCACCTGGTCCTCAGGTAAGTGTCCTCCATGTCTTTTTGTGCTTTCGGCTGCTTTTCCTGCATTGCTGTTCCTACTGTCCATCTGTTGACCACAACTGAGCATTTAAGAGGGACAAAGGTATAAACGAAGTGCCAAGAGTCCTCAAAAGAACGAATGTCTACTTGACTACTTAAACACCATGAGTGGTCTTTCTTCACGCTTCTGCCATGGGCTCTTCTTATTCTCACCATCTTCATCCTTGTCGTCATTATCGTCGTCGTCGTCAGGGCTGGTCACCGAGTCTCTGAGGACCTCTGTGGCACTACTGCAAGCACTGTTGTCACGACTGCGCCCACGACGGGGAAACGTTCCTCCACGGGAACATTCTGCTGCTTCCTCCAGCAGTGGAGCCACTGAGTTGTCCTCAGGTGAGTAAGGGGCCGTGTGGCTCTCACTGCTGCTGCTGGGCTCTGTAGTGTCAATGACAGGAAGCTTGGAATAGATCTTGCCGTGGGCTTTCCTCTCACTTCCTTCCTTTGCCTTGCTCTCCTCTTTGCTCTTCCTCTGTGAAGACTTGCATAAATTTCCTGGGTATGTTTCCGCCCGGGTTTCCTGGGCTGTGGCCCGAAAGGCTTCATTGCCAAGCTCAATGTACGAGTGGCGGACGAGGGAGTTGGAGCGGCCGTCAAGCGACACAAACCAGGCCAGGGGGTGCGGTTTCACACCCAGCTCCAGCAGCTTCTTCTCTGTGAGCGCCTTCAACTCCCCGTTCACCTGAGCCATGGTGGAGTCATCAAACAGCACAGGAATGTGAACGGCGCCTGAGGAAGAGGAGTCCGAAGCCCAGTTCTGCTCTTCAGATGTTTCCCCTTGCTTGTCAGCCTGTCTGTCTTCCATCATGGACTGCTGTTGCTGACTCGGCTGGCGGGGTAGAGTCATGCTAACCTGAATGCCCTCCATGTCATGCTGGAGCTGCTGCTGCCTCTCCATGGCCTGCTCCACAGCTGAGAGGTCCGAGGAGAGCCGCATGTAATGTGCCGGGATGACCAGAGTGGGCACCACGCTACGGTACATGCTGTCCTTCATCTGTTCCATGGAGTGGCAAAAGATGAGCTGGCCGGGCTGTGTGTTCACAGAACCAGGCACGTTTAGATGATCTGCAGCCTGTGATGCAGAGTAATCCGGGGGCTTGCTGTCCCGGCTGTGATAATGGCCAGCAAATGGGGGGAGCAAAGGTGGGGGAGACGGTGGGTCAGAGGTGTAACCTTGGTTGTCCTTGGCGTTATGGTGGTGATGATTGTGCCTGCGTTCTTCAGAATCTTCGGCTGAGCTGTAGGCCCTGGCAATGTCATCTTTCAAGAGCTGGTCCAGATTGTTCGTGTTGGTGGAGCGGGTGGTCTGCAGCGGGAAGCTCTCGCCACGCTTGCTGTTTGTGCTCCCTTTGGACTGGCGCAGCTTGTGGCTTGGCCCATGTCTGAAGAGGTCCTCCCGCGAGCTGTGCAGGTCTCGTGTGGAGGACATTTCTGATTTGACACCATCTGGGTCTCCAGTAGAGGAGGCTGACTCCATGTGCGCACTACTGATGAGATTGAGCTGTGAAGTGGACGTACCCTGGTCCCGTCTGGAGCTTTCCAGAGTGGAGGAGATATGCATTTTACGATGATGCTGTCTAGGCTTTAGACATCTCCTCCTGACCGAAAAAGACATGAAACACATGGTACAATGTGAACACTTCTACAGGCTTGACATGGTGATAATTGACATAATGCATAAAAACTACAGAGTACATTTCATACTAAACACTCCGATTGGACACATTACTAGAACTATATAAAAATGGACCAGGAATTCATCCTCATTTAAAGAACTCAAGATGTAGCCTTGAGCTAGAATATTTTGATTGAACTCAATCCCACAGTTCTGTATAAGATTATGTTTAGTATGAAAGCCTATAAAGTTGTGTTTTTACATTTTCAGTTAGAATTGTTTTCTTTGTGCAGTTTGTAACAAGGATACCTGCAATAGTAGAGCAGCAAGCAAAGCAGGATTAAGACCAGCAGGGCCATAGAGCCCAGAATGGCCAGAAGGAAGATGGTGTGGTATGTGGTGATGTCTCTCAAGCCAGATGGGTTCAGGACTGTGCCTGGAAGAGAAAATATAGATAATATTCACGTTTTTTTCCTTATTCCCTTTAGCACACAGAGGAATGTTATTCAGCAGTGAAATTAAAACTCACTTGCTGTCGAGGGGAAAGCTGCCAGCCAGTATCCTAAATGTGGTGCCACAAAACTCCAGGTCATCTGCGAACCATCTCTTTTAATGTAGCCAGTGCCATTTCGGACCCATAGTCCTGCAAAAAGAGCAAAGCATCTTGGATGAATCTAATCAGATAATCACACAAGGTTCAAACTCCCTGTTGAATTTAAATTTTTTGTGCAGAACCAAATTACACTGATCAATCTATAGTTTAATATTTTTAACAAGAAATGGCTAGGAAAAAATATACCTTAATACTAACATATATGGTTCATGAAAAATATATTGTTTAAAGATTTGCAGCTGTAGACAACACACAGGGCAATCAGGGGCACGATATTTGCAGAATGCCCCTGAGGAGGGGTTTAAGAACAGTGTGGCTTAATGCGTCCTGACAATTCCTGCTTGCAACAGCTCCCTACCTCCAACAATATTCCCAAGGCTGGTTCACTTCAACATGTACAGTGTAAATGTATGTAAATCTGCATGAAATTATATATGTATATATAAGTAATAACAAAGGTATAAAACATAGAAGTCTGTTCTTTAAACTTCTATTAATACAATTTTGATTGACTGACTGGTGAATCTGTGTATGTGTTTACAAATAAGAACTAGCATGGATACTGGGTACGACAAACTAAAAAATGGACAGTTTTATTTCATATAGTAAAAACAGCCAAGATGTCACAATAGGACTGATCTGAAATTTGTTTCCAAATTTCCAGTTTTTCAGAATGAGGACAGCTCAAGCCAGTATAAACCTCAAGCCATTCTAATTTTGAAGTACACAGGTTTCCATTTAACCCCCGCCAGGGTTATTAATGAGCAATCTCGCTCCCAAATTCTGACTGCCATTTTGTGGCTATTGATTTACAACTTGAAAGCACCACCAATGCATTTATCAGATCCTTCCAGGCAATTTAATAGTGACAGCCTCTGTGTGACAGCAATGACAGGCACTCGAAGGCGTAGCTGCTGAATGGCCACTAGGGGGGGCTGTATGTTTGTTTCAGTATAATCCTCTTAAGTTAGGTGGGGGGGGGTTCCCAAGCACAGCCCATGTGAGACATCATCCTCCACTTCTTTCAGTAAGCTGCCTCTTGTCTGTGAATTGTCTCCAAAACAAACAGGACTGAGAAGGCGACTGTCCTGTTAATACAGTACACACATGATCCTTCACACCCCCATGACAAATGGCTACATCATCTGTTACTTCAGAAAAGGACTCCATTCTGAAGCCCAGTTCATTCTGCCCACCCACACATGCTGCATATTCATGCCCTTTTCCCCAGCTTATAACTCAGCTGTCACAGTTTTGTGTACTGAGGCACAAGTCTACATTTCAGACTCCATATCATCAGATCTGTGCGCAATGATCCATGCAAGAATTGGCAGGAATAAAAGAATCCACAGTTCTCCCAAGACCAATGAGGGTCCTATGACAACAATCAGAAGATCGAGAAATGGAGGCTTTCATGTTTTAGAGGGGAAAATAAAGTTAACAATGTTTTATCTATTCACAGTGCAGTCATATCTAGGGAAGCACAAAATGTGTCTCCCAGCCACAAGTCTGTAATAGTTATTTAAATGTTATTGTTAATAAATGTCATGCAAATTAGCTTTCTCATCCACCACTGTTCTTCTAAAGTGGGCTGGGAACAGCTTGGACTCTCACAATTTCATTTTCACAGATTTGTTTTGATATAAATGCATAATCAAATAAAAGTGATTTATTTTGGTCATTATGCAGGCCAGTACAACCATATTGCTCACTGATTTAACATAGTTTTTAAAGGCAATCACCAAAGGAAACAATATAAACAATATAATATAAGCAATACACCAGCAATAAAATGTCCATATTGTGCAGACCTGGTAATATAACTAAATGCAACTTATTTTATTTTACAGATTAATTTTTAATCTTGACAGCATATTTTTGTGTTTGCTATGTATAGACCTGAAATCAAATCAAAATCTATTTTGGAAATCTATAATGGACTTCCTCTGTCTGATAAACAAACAACAATAATGCCAGTGCAACCACAGTAAGGGTCAAGAGGATCAGAGGGGATTTTTCTTGGACCAAATGCCCCCAGTCAGACATACAATCCAGTACATATGGATTAGTTATTACTTAATGCCCAGCAGGAGGACACATGGATGTTTACACTGGAGCTTTGCCTCGGGGTTCGTCTTGACTAAATTAGGACTAACCAGTTCAGTGTGTGATGTGGTTTAATTACACACAAACAAATAAAGTGTAAAATAATGTATGCAAATCGTTTTTGGGGTGAACCCACTTTGGACGGACACCCTTGAGGCAAATAAATGAGGCAATAGTTTCTGTAAATAGTGGATTGAACAGTAATTATTCAGGTTATATTATGGTAGGATAGCATAAACAAGCATTAACACTGATTAATAATGGAATGCAAAAGCATTACTGTCAAATTTTCGCAACAGAAAAATGGCAAAACATTCTTTGTATTTACTTTCTTCACGCAGATACAAATGTTAATAGGTTTGTGGCAGCTTTAAGAAAACACGGGGGTGTTCTGCTGAAAGTCTCTTCGCAGCGACGCACTTTCTCTCTTACCAATACTGCACAATAAAAATGCTCCTCTGACTGCATCTCAAAATATGCTTTCCTAGCAACAGCGCTAACTGTGAAGGCCTTGTTCTCGGAGCTATTCAGGAATGCCCTCATCTAAATGACTGGGCAAATGGGCCTGCGGGATTAAGACTCCTCTGTCTAAGCTGCTTGGTTGGAGATAATTTGAGGTTTCTCTTACAGCCAGTGGTGGCTAAATATATCTTTTACTACACAATATGAAGCATCAGTTCAGTAAGGGTCTCAGCTCTGCTGAAAATATGTGCCACATTACTTGCATAACAATTAAACAACCAGATTTGGTTAAAACTATGAGATGAATGGAAGGTTCAGCCAAAAGCTTTGGCACTTATAAGCACACGTATCATGAAATATGTTTAAATAAAAGTACCTTTTCAAAGATCAGGACAGCTACAAGGTCCCCTTTGGTGTATAGACTATCATCCAGGTTTTTTTTTACATTTTGTTTAGTTCTCACATGCGGCTCACTGAAACAAGTGCGAACACTGGCATACTGTTAATCGATACAAAATTGTATGAGACGGGTAAGCATCTTTTAGCATATCAAATGCTTACAGTCTTCGCTTGGTGAAAAGAAATACAAACTACACATTTTTTGTCATTATTTTTCACATTTAAATAAAAGCAAAAAAGTAAAAAGTGCAACTTTAAATGTGAAGAAAAGTTCAACAGCTTTTTGTACTGTGTACACAAAAGTCTAGATAATTAAACAGTGCACAATAAAAATAAAGAAATGTTAATTGTTGCTTCACGATATGCATGTGCACTTTTGTGCAATGTAAGGCTTAAAAAAATATCTGCAAATCTTTTTCTACAAATATGTATTTTTATATTTTATATGTATTTTTGAAAAATGATAAATATGTCTCATTTCTGGGATTTCAGAAAAAATGCTATGCATGATGCTTCAGGTTTGCTGTAACAGTAGCAATTACTTCCTCATACATGTTCCACACGACTGTGTGAGCAGCACAAAATTCTTCCTCTGAATTTAAGTGAAGCAGCTGGCAGCCAGGAACACAGCGCACAGGGAGCAGTGTGTGGTGCCTTGCTCAAGGGTAACTCAGAGGTGCTTGGCAGACTTGGGAATCGAACCCAGGACCCTAATCACTAGGCTATCAGCTGCCCGAGTTTAGTAATTATAGAATTATAAGAATAATAATCCAGTTTAAAGCTTTTATAGGCTAGTAGGCATTTTCAGAAATGTAAGTTTCGTAATCTGCCCTTTTGCTGAAAGGTTCAGCTACTCACTCACTATGTGGATGAGCAGGGTTCAAATGCAGTGCATTCCTTGCCATTTAATTATAACACTCTAGTCTTTAATGATGTGTTTATCACAATGAAAATAAAAATGTGATTTACCATGCAGCCCTACAGGAGAAATAACTGTTTCTGGGCCAGAATATACCATTAGCCTCTGAGACCAAACCCTCCCTGTTATAACACTGAAATGCTTTATTCTGGAACCAAAATTACAGAAACCAAAAGACAGCAAAAGTTATCACCACCCTCTCCTTCTCTTCCAGGATACACTGGATTGCATAACATCCTCCTCAGTGGAACAGCACTGACATCAGGACTCGACCCTGGCTTTAACCCACGAGTACCAAATGCCGCTGGTTAGAGGCACAGAGGTATCTGAGCTTATTCCACACTACTAAAGTGGACCAGGGATATTCCTTAGGAAATGTAAGTGCCATTAGCAACAGCGTTGTATATTTATCATGTAGGAGTTTAGCACAGGGGCATTTAAAGCACAATGAAGTACTAAAAAAAAAAAAAAAAAAAAAATTCAGTATGTTCACATCCATGTAAGGTGCCAGCACAGATCTGTAGTGCTCATGTTCTAAGAGTCAAAGCTCTTTCAGGAAGTTAGAAATAGAAACTGAAAGAGGAGTTAAGATCTTATGTTCACTATTTTTTATGAAACTGTGGCTTTATTTACCTGTCCTATTCTCAAACTTCCACACAGGGACACTAGTGGCAGCCTTGAGGGGCGAGTCTGAGGGAAGGGGAACAGACACGTGGATGGGGTCCGACACCTGGACCTCAGTGCCGTTGGGTCCTGTGAGTCTGGCACACACTGCAGACACTGCAGTCAACTCTACCCAGCTGCTGTTTGAGCCTGAGAAAGAATGAAAGAAAGAAAGAAAGTAAGAGAAAGAGAGAGAAAGAGCGCGAGAGTAAACAGAAGTGTGATAGAGAAAGAAAGAGTGAAAGAGTGCGAGAGAGAACAAGAGAAAGACCATGTGAGGGAAGGAGAATGAGAGAGAGAGAGAGAGAGAGAGAGACAGGAAATTAGACATACATGCAAAGATCATCTCGAATCCTAAAGTCATTCATTCCTAGCCCTGAGGTTCGAAACTGTTTAATCATTTCCTTGCCCTAACACACAAAATACCTGGTAATTATTTAATAAGTAAAAAAAGAGAAAATTTAAGCCAGCACTTTAAATTACAATAGATTTCCATTTATGTCATGAGTAGTGTTGAGCTGAGAGAGATCGCTAAACGTGGCCTTGCAATTCAAGAGCATTGTTAACACCCTTCAGTGTGTGTGTGTGTGTGTGGGTGGGGGGGGACACGGTGTGAAGTGAGGGGCATGTGAAAATGGAAATACCAAAGTGGTCTGGACAGAGTGCCAGATTTGCCCAGCCTCTTTTAGACAGCAGCGAAGGACCCCGGTTTTCTCACTTGTCTGTATTCAAACATGCAGTGTTGGCTACTTGTGGCTGGTGGCCTGGTGGTTAGGGACGACCGCCAGTGGCACTACTGAGGTTATTTTTTGCAGCGTAATGTGGACGTGGACAAAAAAAAAGGTTGATTGAGTTGTTGGATTTCACAATGATGTTCAATTAGATTCCTTGAAATAATTTTTTATAATACATAATTTTTTGGACCAACTTTAAATTTGTACAAATGCTGAAAAGTGATTTAGGCCTTTTTCATTAATGGTTTATAAATGAGGTATGTAGTAGTATTTTTAGTAATAACAATAGCAGTATTAGTCATGTATTAATTATAACTTCTATACTTGTTATTTATTACTAAACAAGGCCCAATATTAGATCTCGGGCAGGTGTGTGTTTAAATGTTTTAACAGTGTAGGAGTTCATGTCATCTATGGTCTTTGTATGGACAAACTCATTTCATTAGTTGCGTTTGAATAGAGGTTAGAAATTGGTTTATTATTTCCTTAGCTCACAGTACAATAGAAATCACCTGTGGGGTCGGTCTCCAGGCCCAGGGGATAGGGGAAACCCCCGAGCTCATACTGGCTCTTGGTGGAGGTGAGCATGGCAGAGAGCATGATGTGGGAGGTGTTGAGAGCTGGACGAATTGCTCTCCTCTGCAGCTGCACCCATGGCTGACTCCTGGAGCCTGCAAGACAAAAACATGTTGGGTACTTTGAGAGCATTAGATGGTTAAAACAGTTCAAATCTTTGCAAAACTGCTCTTATCTGCTCCCTCTCTTTTGGGCTGACAAGCACAGTCTCAAAAGCAAGAGTCAATAAATGCAGCGAAATGTTAGAGCTGCTGTCATGTCATGTTCTACATGCAAAAATCTGAATGTAGAACTGATCTAAAACCAGCAAAGCCAGCTGTAGACTGATGAGTACAGCAGTTGTGTGTGTGTATGTGTGTACGCTGTATGGTAATCCTCTCTCATCTCAGCTCAGCCCAAAGTGGAGCGAACGAGAAATGAAGACCTAAAAATACATGCCTGTCTTCCTGACTAATGGCTGCCTGTTTCGATTAGCACTGGGATAACTAGGCACTGATTGGCTTGGACAGCCTGGCCACCGCAGCACAGCGCTGGGTCAGCCCCGGGCACAGCGCGACGCTCCTCCACTCACTCTCTCTTCGTTTCTCACTCACGCTCAAGCGTTTATCTACTCAGGCCATTTCATTCAACCGTAGCACTCACACGCTTAGGTTTCCAGCCCAGTGCATGTCATTGCTCCAGTCCCAGAGGACTCTTAAAACTCGCCAACTCTGTGGCTAACTCATCTTCTTCCCATAATGCATCCGAAGCTTTTTTCCTTTGCCCATTAAAAGTTATACAATGAATTTAGCTTATAAAAATATTTGCTTATACAAAATCACCTGCCTATTGTGTAGGCCCCTGTCCACTATCACTGCGTTATTTTGTTTTTGATAGCCAGCATTAACTGTGATCAGTATTTCTTCTACGTTCGTGTGTGGGACTGGTCCAGATGAGCGAGTCTTTGCTCCCCATGTGCATCCACGAGCCCTGGCTACCAAGGACCCTGGTTTCATAGACGACTTTTGACAAGAACTAACCACTGCATATCGGGAACAGCCCACATGACCTGTTGTTTTGGAGATGCTTGGACTTGTCTTGCAATCAACATTCAGCCCTTGTCGAAGTCCCCCAAATACTCAGTTTCCACACATTAACTTCAACAGAGAGTGGCCTGGATAACAGTCGGAGGCCTGGTGATTAAAGAGTTGCCACAGAGTCCGAAAGATCATGAGTTTGAATCCCATAACTGCCGATCGCACCACCGAGGAACTGCCTGCACACCTTAGTGCCACAGTCAGATGTGCACTTCTTCACTCAGGTAGGTTTGTACACTCACGCTCACACTCACACTCACATATTAAAATATATAGATGTGCACTCGGGTGTTACCTGGTTACGTTATATGTACTGAAGCTTAACAAATAATTCAGCAAACAGTAATTGTGTATTAAATGAGAATGCTGTACTTTAAGGAGGATATCATACTTTTATTTAGCTAAAATATCAACAAAATACACCATCTAAGCATCTAAACACAACACGAGTGCATCCAGAGACAACAACAGATTAGATTACAGACACGACCTCCGAAACAGATTCAACAGCTGATTCAGACTAGGTGTTGAGATTCAGTCTGAATCTTAATTAGGCTATGAAATGCCAAGCAGTAATCTGCTGCATGGCATGCCTGCCGTCATCTTTGGGTGCTTGACCCTTACAGCATTTCCAAGCATGTCCTCCAGTCCCCCTTATGATTGGAAGGACTGTGTCACAGCTGGGCCAATCCCCAGAGAACCTAACACCGAAAACTGTGATCACGTGGTAAAAGAAGGGAACAGTCTATTTGGGGCTGGTCCTTTGCCAAACTGGCAAGCCTCCAAAAAGCTTGGCCATTTAGCACAGCAGCAAAGAATCCACTTCACAGTCGGGAACGCTGTGGCTTATCTCCAGAGCTGGACTGTCTGCTGTCTAACATTGCACAGATGCTTCTCTCCGTCTAGCCATGTGGGTAAATGCTCAATAATACTACTCTATGGAAGGCAGGACAACAAACAAACAACAACAGTAATCATAATGATAATAATTGCATTAATAACATAATCAATAATATTATGATTACTATTATTATTTACATATTGGATCAATTTTCAGAGCATGATGACAAAGAATTCCAAAAAACAAAAACAGGACAACAACTACATCACCACAATTACAACCTTATAACAGTAACAAGGCCAACAACAATATCATTATTATTTATATATCAATTTCAGGGCAGAATGTCAAAGAATTAAAGAATTCCAGGAAAGAAAAACATTTATAAATCAACATATGCAGTTGCTGCACTGAGGCGCAAGCCAGCAATCAAGTGAAGGGAAAAAGTCTCGGTCGTAGGCCAGCGACAGAGAAAGATTTGTTAGTATTCCCTGACGTGTCACCACTAAACCCTCCACGTTTCCTGCCATCAGCTGTGCTAGACTCTGCCTGGAGCCGGCCAAGAGAATGGCTGTGCTCAGCATCAGTGATGCAGAAAACAAGAAGCTCATTGGGGTTAAGGGGTTCCTCAGGGCCCAGTTCTCAGGCCTCTTCTTTTTTGGCCACTCAACAGAGCTTGTCTGTCTGGAACATCAGGAACGGTGCCACGGTGAGGCCCTGGCATCACAGAGGACATAGTGGGTTTAAATTTGGTGCTTGCAATCCCATTAAAGTTTTCAATTTATAATTCCATGCAATATTAAAGCATAATCATTCTGCAATGTATGTAAATAAACAAAAAAAATTAGTTTGGCAAAAATCACCCACTATTAAAAAGTATATTTAGTGTACAATTACATTTTTCTTAATGGAAACCACCTCTGATATCTGAATTTAGAATTTCCTCAAGACAAAGAGTACGCCATCTGAATATCTCACAATAGTGCAGTATCCATAATTGCTAATATCCACAGAGAGCTGGTCTACAGGGATCACGGCCCTTCAGGGATTAACAGAGCAACCGGACTCTCATTAATCAGAGAAGTGCACTCTACTCAATTCAGCCAGCCAATTTTTCATCATTTCCATTACAAAGACACCATTGCTAGCATTAGTGATGCCACTGTATCTGAAGGTCGAGCACTGTTACTTAGTCAACATATGCATGGATAAGCCATGCCGTCAAAAGAGAGATGAATGAGGGGTGGTGCTTTGTGCTGCCTGGGGTACAGCAGAGGGACTCCCTCGTGGGAGTGAACTACTTCAGGTCAAAGGTGAATGGATGCATCCCATCTGTTCTCAAAGCCTCAACACAATGGGTGCTGTTTTTGCACCATGAAATGAACTGTAAGTGCTTAAATGATGGCACACCAAATATATTTCAGTAGCTACGACACTGTTTGCTGCTATTGAACAAACAGTATTCAAATGGTTACGGGTGCCCTTTGCTCCAATGACTCCAATGACTCTTAGGCCTGACAAAATTAAATATAAAATGGCCCCTTAGAGTCATGCATGAATACCAGTTACATTTTTTTCTCTGAATTTAACCAATTCACCAAGTGAAGGAGTGGAGGGTGGGGGGGGTTGACAGCCGAGGAGCAGTGTGTGGGCCGGTACCTTTCTCAAGGGTACCTCAGTGGGGTCACTGGCTCTCCTGGGATTTGAAACCACAACCTTCTGATCACAGTGGAAACTCCCCAACCACTAAGCCATCAGCCTACTGGTTATTTGAGCTGGACATAATTATTTTTCACAGTTAATTGTATAAGAAATATGTAGTAATGTTTGTTTATTTGTTGCTGTTCTCAGTTGGAAGTTACAGTGTGGAAAGCTAGTAAACAGGGGAGTTAGTCAGACAGTTTTGCCATTATAACGGATATTTTATTATTTGAATATAGTTCCCAATGAGAACAGCTCAGTGTTTCTATTATTTTCCCAGTTACTGCTACTCCAAACTGCACCCCAGTAATGTTTAAGGTAGAAAATGTAGATCAGAAGCTTTTGTGTGAAAGTAGCTTTTGTTTACATTTTAGCCCAGCTAAGATAATGCTAATTTACTCTAGCTTGTTAACTTAGCAAACTAAGTTAGTGATTTTTGGCCTTTTTGAGCAGTTCCCTATGTTAAACACCTACGTTTAAAGTTTAACAGATGCTGAAGCAGCTTTCCTCACTTTGGATGTTACAGTTTGGATGTCGGATGCCCGGCTCTGAACGTTATTGGACCCTGTTACATTAGCTGAATGCCCAACTGACTCTCGTCAGTATAAGTTCAAATCAAAGCAATTACGACTGCTAAACTAGTCCTTAACACATATACAAAGATCCCAAAACATCTCAGTTTCTCATATGGTAGATTCAATATGGCAAAGAAAGTGCCGATTTGTTTATTAGCTCTCCTTTAGTAGTGTAATGTCCTCTGGCACACCTCCTCCAGGTCTCGGCTGAGTTCTGGGCCGAGCCTCACACAGCCACGTGAGACTCATCCGGGAATAATTATTAGGGACTATATTTGTTGAGTACAAATGCATGAACTTCGCAGTCATTTGTTTTTATTGCATTTTTAAACCATGTCTCTTGCAACCATGTTCTTGATATGTGCCTTTTTTTTGCATTTTGCCTGTTGGCTGGCATTTATTTTTTCTTAGTTTTTTGATTTGACATAACATAGGATTGCATTTTGGAACTTTTATTAAACCTCTGTCCTCATCTTGTGCCTGTTTCCAGTTTCACTCCACCTACACATATCAAATAGCTGCATACAGTGACCACAAAATAAATTAAACTGATAATTGTGATGATAACTGCAAGCAATCCTCAGCTAAAAAGTTATGACTATTGTACATTACATGACAGGACCACTTAAGCATATATTTGCATATATATATATATATATATATATACAGTGGGGAAAAAAAGTATTTAGTCAGCCACCGATTGTGCAAGTTCTCCCACTTTAAATGATGGCAGAGGTCAGTAATTTTCATCACATGTACACTTCAACTGTGAGAGACAGAATGTAAAAAAAAATTTCA
>JBBKCR010000027.1:6429422-6456815 GCA_037577295.1 Ladigesia roloffi | reverse complement strand
CGTTTCATGTCTTAAGACATCAATGTGTCGTCATGAGCCACGGGGTGTAATCTGGACGTGTCTGTGCATGTTTTTTTACTTTGAGGTCTGACGCCGATCCACTTCCATTAAATGACTACTAGACTGCTACGGCTAAAGCTAATAATCTGCGTTTGTGTTCTGAAAAAAAAAAAATTCACCTTTGAATTCACCTGCCCTGGGGGAAAGCAAATAAACATCAAATTTTCATTTTTGGGTGAACTATCGCTTTAATAAAACCGTCAGAAACTTACAGAACCAGCTGTGTTTAGGTCATTTGGCACACCAGCCACATAATCTGCAAATACAAAAAAGTCTCAAACCAGCAGTCTGAATGTTGCACAATTCATTAAACCGAGCAGCCATAACATGCCATGCAGACAGTTGCGTATACGTTCCCTGAGGATCTCATCCCTCACCTTTCACCCCCCATTACCCTCTAGCAGCTCAAAACAAAATCCCCTTTTACACAAAGGGACAGTCAATGATGTCTTGCAAAAATAAATATTTTGCCATCGAAATGGCCATAAGGAGGCCTGTAGGCCTGAAAGGGACTAACAATACAGTCCAACCCTTTGAGTTAGTGGCCTCAGTCGTTTGCAGATTAGAAACGAACTTATAATTTCAAACAGAAACCCCACAATTCACGGGAACTGCAAATATCCTCTACATTTTTATTTGGGTATTTTTCATAGCAATATATAATATTTCTTTTTTTTTTTCATATGCCAAATTATGAAAGCATGTATATAATTGACTAATTTTGTAACATAAATATGTACATAAATTCAGCTAAATTTGCATATTATATATAACTATAAAGGTATTAGCACTGCCAACAATGCGCTCTGGGTAGGGAAAATACCTAATTGAGAGCGTTCTTCATTTCACCGTGCTGCTGATTGGCTGCTGAACAGTTTGCTGTGTGGAGCTGTCTTGAGTTTATCTTTACATTTTTTTAAGGGTAAGGTATTAAACTGAGTTTAAAATGAAATGCAAGTGTTTGGGAGCATATTCAGGGGCATATTCAGGGTTTAGACAATTAAAATTTATATTCATTTTTTCCACTTCACAAATTCATATTGTGAAATTCAGTTTTTTTTAATTCGTGGGTTCTCTTGGAATGTAACCCCCGTGGGGTTTGACTTTGTAGTATAAAGGCAAAGATCTCTGAAGCAGAGGTGTTGCTAGACCTCAATCTCTACTGGGGCACAGGCCACCCACCTTCCATTATCCAAATAAATGTATATCTTTTTAGAGCCTGCTGCATATAAAATGAGCTGTAGTATGTGAGAAGCATTTCTAAGCATTTCTTGACGCCAGTCTTTACCTGGGAAGCTGTCAGAATTGAACTTTCCTGTCGCCACAGAATAGCCTGGAGGAGATACACACAATTCAAGTTCATTTCAGTGTACAGGAAATTTCTTGACACACATGAATACTTTAGTAAATGCAGAAATGAAAAATGCTGTTTCTATTTTTTGGCTCAAAAGTTCTGTTTCAGTAGGTTCTTACCCAGATAAATGTCATAGTGGTCGAACCTCTCATGTGACTTAGACTCTTCTACTAGATAGTGGACTGGAAGGAAGGTCCTGCCCTTGGCCATGATGTTTGGGAGGGGTGCAGTAATGATCTGACCTGAAACACATCCCAGCCCGCTTCAACACAATGTACTAGCATAAATCTGATAAAAGACCATGAAGGTCAAGCTGAGGTCCGGATTGAGCTCAGGAGGTGAAGGAACTGAACCTAGCAACTAGCAGCTAACAAGAAAAGGAAATTCTAAAAATACTTCAACAATTTTCAACCTGACCTCAATCTGCAGCATTCGTAGCATGTGCTTGATAACCATGGACTCATTTTTGACACATTTTTCTGGACTCAAAACGAACAAAAGAAAAATCCTGACCTGAAGCACACTTTTAAGAAAAGTCAGTGAACGGATTATGAATAAAAGGGCATGTCCTTTGGTATCAGTATGTTTCGAATCAACATGTTTTCAATTATTTTCAAAATAATAAAATTAATGTTGGTGGTAATTGCCACATCCATTTGCCACTGACGCAGCAGACAGATAGTAGATTTTAAAAGATTGGAGGATTCCTTTAATCCAAATAGCACAGAAAATCAATGTGTCTGTATAAAATGGGGCACTTGCAGCAAATAATACACTGTAGAGTAAATTGGTTTTAACCATTTTATCAGCAGGAATCAAATTAAGTCTTATACTAGTCTTTTTAATCCAAATAGTACAGAAAATCCACTTGTTTGCAAATAATGGAGCATTTACAGCAAATACTACACCACTTTTGTGTACACTGGTTTTAACAGTTTGTATTAGCAATAATTAATTTTTTTTTTCATTGACCTAATTCTGTATCTCATTGAATTATAAAACAATTTTTTTTACCTTGAAAAAAATAGCCTCCAGGAGCACCTAAAACCACTCTCCCATCCTACAGCAAGAACAAGAGCAAAGATTTCTAAGTGATTTCATATATTTCATGAAATGAGTCATATATGATCTCAGAGGATCTTCAGGAAGGAGAAGCTAGCGTTAAAGTGAGATTGTGGGTTCTGTACCTTTGTGATGTCGGAGCTGAATCCAGCTTCACAATAGCGCCTGTCTTGAACTGAAATGGAAAAGGAACAAAAACATTACATGCCACAGTAAATGTGCAATGAAAGTGCAAAAGCTGGTAATCCCGTGTTTTATTTTAAACACGTAAAGACCAATTCTAGCTATTTCCCAACTTGTCTGTATAATTATATAATTAGACTGTAATCAAAGCCAGCCAGAGTAGATTAATGTTAAATGCCACAATAAATAAAACAACTCAAAAATCTGCATTGAAAATATTCAAAGTGTTTGTGCCAGAAAATAGAAACCTGTGTGGTCTATAAAGCTTGTACACAAAATACTGAAAGCTGGAATCCTAAACTGAAATGCTGTTTTAAGAAAGCTTTGACATAAAATGTATATTCAGCGTGGAGAGGTACATACAGGGCATTGTACGGAACATATGACCAAACTTTATTTTGGATAGTCAGTAAAACGGCTATATTTTCCTTCGTGGCCATTATCATGACTGGTTCCATTCACCACCACTGAAAAGAAATCTTCTTTAGTGTGGTTCAATACAGTGCACAACAAAACTAACAAACTAACTCAGAATTCAGTACAAATCTTAAAAAACACTATCATTATCTAGTGACATACCATGAAAAATGCATGATATTGTCTAAATGGTACAGGAATGATAACATATGGGATCACTATACACTACACAAGTCCTTTTTCATCACTGTAGTGTATTCTGAGTCACAGAGAGCAGTCAGGACTTACAGCCTTTGTTTCTGATGTAGGATTCCTCCACTGCTGTTCCTCTACAGGGGGCATAGTTAGCTACATCTCCAGTAAGCATGTCCAGTAACTGGCAGTTCCCCACGGGTGTGTTCATAGCCTCGTTCTTGCCCTTGATCACATTCCAGTGAAACAAAGGAGCACAGGCCTGGAGAAGAGGAGCAAAAGTGTTCATACAATATAGAGAATACATATGGTATAGACCATGTCATTTCAGGAATCTGCTTAGGTGGTCTTAAACAGTCTCCTTGTGAGGTCCATGTTTCTCAGCAAGCCAATCAGAGAACAGAATGAGCAGTTGTAAAAGTGTACCTTGTCTGCAATTAACATTTAAATTGTATTGTACAATGTTAAGTGCTTTGGCAAGGACGACACTAATTTTATCTGTGAAATTATAGTCAGTTAAGTTTCCACTCACTTCATACATGTGTCGCTGAGTGCTTAGAAGACTTAATTTACAGTGTCTAAACTCAGATAGCAAACCTATAAATATAGTGGCTGTTTTATAGGAGGTGAAAGTCACTTACCAGTATGTAGTTGTTGTAGACCCTCACTGTGGTCCCCAACCACTGATTAGACTTATGGGACCTGAGGAGTATGTCATTAAAAGTGATGTTTTCATCCCCTGTGGAGAGTATTATAAACATCACGAATTCATCTTTATTTTGTAACATAAATATTAACATAAATTCAGCTACATTTATACATATATATGTATATCGAGTTAACCATATATATCTCGAGTTTACCTTTACATCATTTTTAAGGGAAATGTATTAAGCTGAGTTTAAAATGAAATTCAAGTGTTTTGGAGCATATTTGGGGCATATTCAATAAAAATAGGCACTTATATGCATTTTAACACATCACACGTTTGTTAGTTTTTATAGTTCATAGATGCTCTTGAAATGTAACCCCTGTGGGGGTTGACTTGTAGTATAAAGGCAAAGATGCCTCTAACTGCACTTTAAGTTCTCTGAAGCAGGGGGTGACATCAATCTCTCCCGGGGCACAGGCCGCCCAACTTGCATTATCCATATAAATGTATATATTTTTCAAGCCTATTGCAAATGAAATGAGCTGTAGTATGTGCTTTACTGGATTCATCTAGATTGAGACAGACCTGAGCTTAATCTAGATTCAGACAGACCTGAGCTTAGTCTAGATTCAGAAAACTGGCCTGGAATTGCACAATGAACATTCAGATTTTACATTCAGTAACTTGTAGGACATATTCAAGAGATAATTCAGCTTAGTAATGAGCTTTTATAAAAAAGGTTATAAAAAAGCTTGCACTAACCTGTTTGGTCAAAGGTCAGCCTCTGGCATGACCCTTTGACTGATGTACCGGAACAGAGGAAGACAGATCCGCCCTGAGAACTTCCTTTATTATCTCTGGGCGCACCCACTACAACACTTACACTACAGGAAAGAAATGACAGTTTGTTGCATAACAAAGACACTTCTGGAAACGCTACTGTCACAGCTCCACAAGACCTGCCT
The DNA here is from genome assembly GCA_037577295.1 of Ladigesia roloffi. Lineage (NCBI taxonomy): Eukaryota > Metazoa > Chordata > Actinopteri > Characiformes > Alestidae > Ladigesia > Ladigesia roloffi. The sequence continues at coordinate 6,451,930 of JBBKCR010000027.1, read as the reverse complement.
TGAATCATATGTTAATTAGAATTTTGTTAGAGAAAAAATGATACTGTTAGCATATCTCTATAACACATCTTGTTGCTGCTGTTCCATCTATTCCTTCTCCTAAATTGTTGCTTTATAAACAATTCCTTGCAGATCTACTGCCACTGAAAATAACCTTTATTTATATAATGCGCATTCTCTGTGCTGCTATTATTGGTGGATATTTTTTGCACAGTTTTGCCTCAGTATTTATTATGTGTCACAATCCTGTCTTGCTGTCTACTCCTGAAATATTGTATTGTTGCTCTTGTGTTTCACATGCAGTCTCTGCATAGTCCTGTCCTGCCCATACTTATATAGTTGTGTGTTGTTTTTGTTGTTACACCATAATAAACGCTTACTTGATTATGTGTTGAATGGCTCGTTGATTCTTTAACATCATTAAACTATTTCATTTTAGCTCTTTATTTTTGTTTTGCTGAAACTTTCTGTCAAAGAGGTTTTGTCATACGTGCTACCTTATTTTGTTGGAAAAACTGTCTTTATATTTAGCCCTGTTTTTTATATTGGTTTGACATTAGTAATAAAAGAAATGTCAAGCTTAGAAACATCACTTCAATGCAAATTGACTTTATTACATTTCATTTTAATTAATTCTGCAGTTTAATCAAATATGCAATACAAATAACAAATATGAATGTGAAATAAATTAATTAAACAGATATTAAATAATAATATTAAATTGACTAAAGGTTAAGGTTTTAGTGACGCTTTCTTGGAAAAGTTGGAAATGGTTACTCAAACTCAACTGTAAACTAACATATTAATAATGTAATTGAGGATATGCTTGGTAATATTATTATAAAATTATGCCCTGTGATGAACTTGCAACCTGCCCCAGTCTGTCACCCAATGACTGCTGGGATGTCCCATGCGAAATTGCTCAGATAATGTAAGAGTGCATAATTGTTTCATTATATTTCATATTCGTGAAATGTAAATCAAATTAATTGACAATCTGGTAAAGTAAACCTTGAGCCCTCATTGATGCTGATATTCTATTTGACCATTTTCTCATAATGGATTAAAGTTATATTTACACGGACTTACATTTAAAGAATAATTCCTTTATGTAGGTTTGTGAATACCAGGGTTTATTCCAAAAGTGATTAGATAAAATGACTGTTTCAGAAAGGTTCATTTCAATGGGATTAGCATTGCTATTGCTAGTAAACCATTATAGAGAATGTGAACTGAAACTTGCTGTGAACAAGAATGCCACTTACTTGTAGCTATTTTCTTGGAAAAAGTCCACAGAGAAGCCAAAGTAACTGCCTTCTGGACCCGAGCGTTCACTGTAGTTAATCAGATCCAGATTAAAGCTGCCGCTCTCATGTAAGAAGATGCTTAAAAACAGGCTGAAAAAGAACAGGCCATTTTTCATTCCCTCCATCTTCGCTAGTGGGACTACAACTGACATCGCTCGCTTGTTTTTTTTCTCAGAAACTGCTGTTTCTGCTCATCACTGGTCACTTGTGTTTGTTGTGTCGCAATCATTTGTCCGGCCTAATATCTGCAGCTTCCTGCTGTGTGAAGTTCATACAGGAAAATGGCATGTTTGATGGCTGAAATATGCTTCCTTAAGATAAAGCAAGAAAGGCCCACCAGTATGTTCTTCTATGTTCTTCTGGCTTATTATTAGGCAAGGACACAAGGCTGTACAATTCACAATAGTCTGTGTATGCATTAGTGTATTTCAGATATACTACAGGGAGTTAAAGACCATAACACCTGGTCAATCAAAACTCGCACTTTCACTGGGGTGGGTGCATCTTAAGTACCTGTAAATAGGGAATTCTTTTACCATGTTTTCTTATATTTGTTGAGTTGACAGACTTGAATCCATGGTTTCTAACTTATTTTTTAATTTGAGGTTTTCAGGTATGAAAAAGTCCAAAAATGCACACTTGCCCTGGGAAAGTGAACATAGTTTTTTTTAAATACTTCTTAGAGAAAGTCAATAATGCCATGAATAAAAGCCTATAGTCAACAATGTGCATTATTTAAAAGATTATGTACAGTGAACTACTAGATTTGATTAATAACATAGAACTATTGACTTCCATTAAGATTACTTTAAGTTCCCATTTTATTTATATTTTTAAAAGTCCACAATTTGTACCTAAAGAAAACTCTTTACATTATTTGTACCTGGTGGAAATAAGTTTCAACTATAACATATAACATATTGTCAACTATAACATATTGGCGCCAAAACCTCATATGTCCAAAAAGGCAATTTTTCAGGAAACACAAAAACTAGGGATATTCTAAATAAATTAATGCTGTGTCATCAAAGTTGGCATAACTATTTTCAACGTTTTTTATTGGGTAGTAATTTCTACATTTTACAGACTCACGTGGAGACTGACCAATAGTATCAATTTATTAAAAAAAAAGACTAAAAGTGGAGCGACAATATATTAAATATATGTGAAAAATGAGTAAAATAAATTGAGAAAGTACATGTAGAATATTTTATTTATATTGAATCTTTATTGAAATCCAACTCATGATTATAAGTGCATGAACAAATATTTTCTAAAGATTTCCACTGTTTGTCCAGAGATACAAATGTGAAATGTGATTGGGTGGATAAATTGTTTTTATTTTATTACTATAATACTGTGTGCTGGCGATAAGGTCGCTTAAAAGCAGACAAAATAACACAATTTCTATAGCGCTGTCAAATTACACTCACCCACACACATATATATATACACACACACACACACACACATATATATGCTGTATAGCAACAAAGACAGAACTGTCCATTAAATGCACTTAATGCATACATATTTCAAGAGAGTATACATTTTTAATATGGTAATACGTAATTTGTAAATAAGTAAATTGTTTGAAAAATAAACAATATATTTCTGAAATATATATTTCTGTCATGATTAAGTCACCAAAAAATATCTTATTGTATGTTAGTGTCAATCATTTCTGTTGGTCTATTAGTGGACAATATAAAGGGCAGCTGACCAGAAATAAGATTTTGATATGACAGAGATTAAACAATATAATTCACATGTATAAAAAGACAATCCAACCCAGAAGGCTGTACAATCTGTTTCTCCAAATTACACATCTGTAAAGGCCTGAAATGATTAGGAAAGATGTGAAATGATGGTATGTATTCATTCCCGATGTGTGGTGATGTGTTTACTATGTTTACTACACTTGTACTCTGCAGAACCTAAAACTGTCCTTGACTGAGTGGAGAAATATAAACATATAATGATGTCCATGTGTGACTTCACATCCAGTTTCGCCAAAATTCCTGCTGTCAAAAGACTTTCAATCTGTCAGTCTAGATCACAGACTTTATATCACACAGCTATAAAACTTGAAGCCAGAGACTTGAGTAAGCCACATAAACTGCCATCATCTCTGTATGGGAGCAGGTGCACTAATTGATTTACACGTTTTCCTTCCGCTACATTAGACCTCAGTCTCTGCTTCATTGCACAGCTGATGTTTTGCAAGACGCCAGAGTGCATCATTTTGTGGTGAAATGAGAGGTGAAGAAGGTCGGCTTTAATAAGTGTGGCGCAGTCACTTCAGTATGGATATACCATTTCATAAGTGTTACCGCCTGGACTCTTACGCTGCTGAGTTATTCTGTGTCAAAAATCATCATTTAAAACAACATCTTAAGTAGTTACAACTCTAAAGGCCCATATCATGAAAAATCTAATTCCCAAAGCAGTGAGCAATTACTGTCAAAGCTTCAAAGCGCTCACAGTGTAAACATACAGGCGATCTGCAAAAACAGCCTACTCGAATATGTTGTTTTTGGGATTTCATAAAAACAACTTCAGTTGCATATATCCCACAAATTAAAGACTACCTAGAGATGTTTAGATCATTTATGCTGAAGCCAACAATACTTAGGTCATTTTTAATTGTTTTTATTTCCAATTTAGTCATCACCAAGGTTTGTCGTAACTTAGTAGGTAGGTAGGATACTTTACTCTGGACCAAGAGGGTTTAAATCCTAACATCAGGAACCACCATTGGGTTCCTGAGAAAGACCCTTTACCCCAAGTTGCTCCAGGGAGACTGCCCCCTGTAGTTAGAGAATGGAAGTTGCTTGTTCAATTCCACCCACTAGCTGGCCCCCTTAGTCACACAATGCCATTACTAAACTATGCTTCCTAAAAAGTCATGTCAGATTATGCTGCCTATATTTTCTTGCAAATGACCCACCCGTGTTGCGAATAATGTGTTATTTCTTTGAAAGAGGCAGGGCAGTCAATTACAACCGTTTACATAATTAGTCCTAAAACGAGTAATAACAACAGTTTTTTAAATAGAAGTAAAGAGAGATGGAAAAATGAGCAGGTAAAACTTAATTATGAGAATAGAGTACAGAATACCTCAGCAGTGTCATGAGTGGACCTCAGGGGTAAAAACAATACAATGGCACAACACAGGATTATACGCCATTTACTGCTCATGTCCTGAATGAAAGTGTTTTTGTTTGCTTACTGTGGGAGTAAATGCTGTGAGCTGTGGGCTGTGGGCAATGTTCCATCAGAAAAATAAAAGAATGATGTCCTACTGTAGAGACTGACAGAAGTAATGCACTGAATTTTCTTGATTCATTCGTCACATGAACAAAACTGCACACAACAGCTAATGCAAGATAATTAATTTTGTGGAAATATTGTAAATGTTTGAATCAAGTGAATCAAATCCATCACTTTTTTAAGTGAGTAAGTGTTCAGGCTCAAAGGGGATCAGTCTAGATGTCTGTGTTGGTCTCAGAGCTTCTAGCCTGTTTGGATGGAGCTGTAAGGAGAACCTGCTTGAATTCTTTGAGCCAGTCACTGAGGCCAGGCCAGCGGGGGTAGAGGAGCAGGTCATGCAACAGCCAGGCCAGAATGGCTCCCACACAGGGCCCTGCCCAGTACACCTACACCAAGACATTCACACATTTAGCACTTGTCCATTAACTACACACCATTAAAAGCTGTTATTGAGACATATCTGCTTTCAGGGTTGGGCCTAGACCCCCACCCTGAAAAACTTAATCTTAAACTTAAACACTATACTTCCAGCTTTGTGGATATAATTTGTGGGAGACCTAGCATTACTGTGCCCCCAGTAAGTCCCATGGCTGGATAAGTTCGGTGTTGAAGAACTTGGCTAGTCTGACACAACCCTGACCTCAACCCCATTTATTATTATTTTTTTTCCGAAATGTTTGGCCTTAAGGATACTGCACAGAACGAAGGGGTGCAAATTCCACCTTAAAATCTATTTATTTGATTGTAATATCATTAAAGACCCTGCTGGTGTCATGTGTCCCGATACTTTACTATTGGGTATTGTTTTATATGATTAGCATTGTTTGAGCTTGTTTAAATATATAAGAAAATATTATTATGATAAAATAGTTTTATTATGATATGATTCTATCATTTGTGACACTATTATGATTCTAACATTTGTGACACCCATTGCAGAGTATATTGAAAAAAACACCAACCTTTTCTGAAAGAAAGTAGCTTGAGAATTCTATATTATTGTCCCAGCCTTACACTATCATTTTAATTATTGAATCTCTTCCATTCGATTGGATTAATTACATATTCCAGAATCAAGGCTTCTGAAATTCATATTAATGCAGCCATTTTTACCCCCATTTGAGTGTCAGTATGTATGAAATAATCTACTCTAAATGGGCTCATGGGTAAAAGAGTTCTAATTGGTCCTGCACTGCTGCTCACGCTAACTCCATAGTCATGGCTAGTTACTCACCCAGTGGTTTTCAAAGTTCAGTGTCAGCACAGCTGGACCAAAAGACCTGGCCGGGTTCATTCCACAGCCCGTGAAGCCAATCTGTCCACAAAAAAGAATATATGAACCATGAAAAGTGTATTAAGAAAGATAAATACAAATCAAAAGCATTTTAGCATCTTTCAGTTGAAATAAATATCAGCAGTTCAGGCTGCCATATGTTTGACAGCACTGCTGTAGTGACAGGTTCAAACATGGTTCACATGTCAAATTCGAAGGTTGTTTCCACAAAGCTTGTCTGCATGGTGATGACAGCACTTTTCTTTAAAAAAAAAACCCCAAAACCCCAAAACACTTGTTGTTTGTTCCGTTTTCCCCCGATGTAAAATTAATCAAATGAGCAGATGAGCAGGAGCAAGTAGAATCAAACCTGCAGTGGATAAGTTATTTATAACCTCCTTATACTCCTAAGTCATATGCCTCTTATAGAAACCATGAAACATGGCTGATATGTCCTTGGTACATAAAAAGTGTTTTTTTTTTTGCTATTTCTCAATTTCACTTTCGTTTTCTTTTCAAATAATTAGAGAAAAAAAAGGACCTGAAATAAGAAAATACAGCTGAAAAAGAGAAATTGAAGATAAAGGTTTTATTTACTGAAGTTCTCATTTCGGTCATATTGTGGTTCAAATTGTTTGGAAAAGACATTGATGTTGACATCTTATTGGATCCCGATTTTATCTTGATTGAGTTCCATTTGAAGTTGTTTTCTCTTCAGGCTGACAATGGAAAGTGCTATTTTTCACTATTTCCAGACAGAATGTTTTTTGGTGGCCAAAAGTGTGGTGCATTCCTAATACAAACCTCTGCCAGAAATCACCTGTCCACCGATCTCTACCTTAAAAACCACCTTACCGCAACAAGATGTCCGAGCGTGACAGACAGGCCCAGTGCAGCTGGAGCAAGCGAGAGGAAGGCTGATTGGGGATGAGTGACAGTCAGGACACAGAGAACGAGCTGGAACGTCACAGCCATCTCCACTGAGAAAGCCTGATAGAGGTGCACTCCGGAGGCCAGCTGAGAAGGATCCGTACCGCGGAGAGAAAGAAGGTAAGTGCTCTTTTATCTTTCATCGGCAGACACATAATAGTCTCAGTACAGCCTGCTTTTACAGGACAGTCCTCCAGCTCATTTGGCAAAAAAGTTCCATTCCCTGTCACAAGTCCAGTGTTATTCACTTTAAAACATGTTCATTTTTCCACTCGTTTCCAGCTGCTGGAATGTCTACCACCTTCTCGGTTTCTTAGTGCTTCCAGTAATTTGACAGCCCACTCTTTTTCTTTCCTTACCTGTCTTCCTCAATCACCTATTTTAACCTCTCTGACTTTCTACCCTTTCGCCCCCTTTCCTTTCGGCTGGCCTGTCATTTTCCTCTCCTCCGCCTCGACCTCCCTTCTCTCATCCTCTCGCTGAACGATGGGTCATAAAAACAGAGCAGAGTTTCAGAACGAGGAACGTTTAAAATAGTCTAGCAGGAGCACATCAACAATGCTGCTGTTAAAGGCCAGTACGTCTAACACAGGATACAGAGCAGCTGTCAAAATCATTTATCAGGTTATACCATAAACTCACTGTTGGGATACATCCTCAAACTGAACACAGTTGTTTTTTTTCTCAGTGCAAATGCTATTTTTACATCATATATATTTGATGTATAAAGGTAAAATAAATGTCGCCATTTTTCTTCTATTTTAGGACCAATTAAAGACTCATATCATGGAAGATAACATATAATTGATATTGTATTGATAATTCGGGATGAAAGGACACATTTCCTTTGTCCATAATAAGACAAAGTAATTTAACGGCATGTTTTCTTAAAATACTCACAATTTGATGTTATTAATAGTAATGCTAATTTTTTAATCATTTGAAAAATCAATCCACTGTTTATGCTATTTCAAATTGATATATCCAACAGAAGTAAAATCATGTAATCGTGTTAAGAATGCCCTAAAAATTTACTGCTTCCTTAAACATTCCACAGTCTGAATCCCCTTGGTAATATTGTGCTAGTTTCCTCAGTGAAAGTAGGAATAAATCCTGTAGAATCACTATGAAACACAATGTACTTAAAACGTGCTTAACTCTACATTAATTTACCCCTGAAAATATGCCAAATACGTTAATTTTTTATTTATTGGCCATTAATTTTTCAACCGTTCCCTTAATTTTACATTAAAAGTGGATTTAAGGTGTGAGTGTGAACCCCCTTAATCCTTAAAATAAACCATTTTCTTCAGGAGACTTTTTAAGGGGCAAATGTTAAAAATAAGGGCGATTTCAGTAGTTTTACCGCTTAATAAGCCTTAATCTGTGCAGTTTTCAACTTAATTTTCCTTACTTAAGGTTATATTAAGGGGTAAAATTAAGGGGTTTGGTTTCATAGTGAATATAGCAATTTTCTGCAAAATTTCATTCTCAGTTTTAGTTGCTTGAAAATTCTTTTGTTAATAATATAATTTGGTTTCATTGTTGGCATGCTATAAACAGACAACATGACATATTTATAAACACTGAAAATATGTATTATGAATTAGAGTTGAAAAATGTCCCGGGGTGTGTTCTCTGCAGAAGAGCTGCAGGTAGAAAATCAACTAAACGTGTTGTGGGACCAGGGGTGTCCAAAATTGTGCATAATGTAAAAAGTAACACATTGTGTAAAATAAAGTAAAAACCATTGAGCAAAATCTCACCTCATTGATACCCAAGTGGCTTCTGAGTGGGGCAGGAGCGATGCCTAGAAGGAGGCTGCATGCAGTGAGGGCCCCCAGCAGCTGCCCACCAACATAAAGCACAGCCTGCCAGGGGCTCAACCTGAGCCCTGCCACCAGAGCCAGAGTCACAGCTGGGTTCAGATGCACTCCCCCCAGGCAGACACAGGTGAGGGCAGCGGAGGCTCCGAAGGCCAGAGATACATGAAGAGGGTCTACGACACATTCATGTAGAGTTTCCATTGTCACCAGAGGGTCTTCAGTTATGGTATCCCAGTCCTGAGGACCTGAATGTGGCCACAGAACCACAGAGGAAAGGCTTGTAAAGAGGAAAAGTGTGGTCCCCACAAACTCACGAAAAACATCACGCAAGAAAGAGATGGACCAGATATCCTTCAGGATCAGACCAAACATGGACTTCAGCTTCATGCTGGTCCCCTTTTTTCTTCTGTTCTTCCTTCAAAAGGGTCTAAACTCTCAAAACAAGCTCAAACCCTCACTGAGCTACATCACAAGCATCTAAAGGCCTTTAATATTGTGATACCTTTAACACTGACAGTAAATTCCCTCCTTTTTAATTGTTTTTTTTTCTCCAGCAGGTCTTTCCGGTCTCCTAAGAGAAAGGTTACTTTGTAATCGTGTGCTAAGCAGAGGTGGAGAGATGGTAATTCAGTCAGCACATGTTTCGAATCTCAAACAGTCAAACCTCTCTCTGTATGGTAAATGTCGAACGTCGTGTCCTCTTTCCAGTCCCCTTTCTATTTCCCTATCAGTGACCGGCATCCCTATCGGGTTTTCACCATTGAGAGGCCCAACGGCGAGGGTCCCGTACCAATTTACTGTCGTTCTCAAAGAGTGCTCTCTCTCTTTTCTGTGAGATAATGAGGCTAGAGAAGGATTAAGAGGTGTCAAACATCTAATGTTCGTTTTAGTAGCCTGGAATTAAAAAAAGACAAGATTCCGCTGGGCGATAAAGTTGTGAGAGGAGCCATAGTTTGGGGAACACTCCAGATCTGACTTGCTTGATAACATGTGGGATGAGGAAGATGAATGCAAGAATGGGCCTAAGAGTTGGACAAGCTTCCCAGGTACATGACTCAGTTGCTGATAGTACATTCTGCAAATGCCATCGTATAATTAAGGTCTTTTACAGTCAGGGCAATCAAAATCAATTAATTAAACACACAAATTAAGCCCATGCTGCTCATGTGACACATTTTTTCCCCAGCTTTAGAGCAGGACATCAAAGTTGAAATGTATTCCAGATATTCTCAGAAACTTGTTTGAACAGAACCTTTGAACAGAAAAGAATTTTGATTATAAGGCAAAATGAATGATATATTTCACAAAGACAGATTCTCTAATACCATTGGCAAGAAACAAGTACTACTGTACAATCTCTTTGATAGCATTTTAACATTTTTAATATGTGTGTTTTTTTTTATTCATTAATTCATTTATTTTGTTAATATGATTCTTTATCAGTGAACTAGTAGTCCTATTGGCATTTATTGTCATCCATTCACGTAAACAGTGTAAGACTGATTGAAATAGGATACATATATATACACACTTTCAGTCAGAAGTGTTAGAACATCCCAGTGTTTAAAGCATTTTTACTTGAAATTCAAACAGTTCAAGTCCAGTGAATAGCATGAAATGGTACAAAGGACAGTGCTGAACCATGAGAGGTTTTATATATATATATATACCACTGGTTTCAGTTACTTGATTTAATTATACATTAGTAGTTTTGGTTTGTTTTAATGGTCTTTTTTTATACTCTGTCAGCATTAACTTTGCATGTAACGACAACGTAACTACTTGTGAAGCGATCACTGTTAGAGAATGATTATTATTATTAAATTTAAAGCCACACACAGACACCTAAGGATAACAGCAGATTGTAACACATGTTGTAAATAATTTCAACAAATTCCATATTCTGCCTTAGAGTGCACTGAATCAGTTAATAATGGTTCTCTAGCTCTAGCTATAAATTACTCTCATTTTTCAACACAGGAAAGAGAGAAGAGAAAAACAGAAGCTGTACAGTAGATAACATTACTGGTGACAACAATGAGCATCCAGTTAGAGTACAGATATACTGTGGTTCTGCTGAGAGAACGCTGCCCTGCTCCCACTGAGGAGGTCACACAGCAACTGCAAGGTTAACATGTGAAGTGTTGACTTGAGGGAGTGATGATTAGAGACTATTACGTTACCAATTTCTGGCCTGTAATGAGAGAGTATGTGGAAGAAGGACACTTGAAGGTTGCAATGTATGGAGAGGAGATGAGGGAGTGTTGAAGTGGAGTCTTATTAAGCTAGGATACAGCTGTATGAATAAATACATTGTGGTACAGGGGTTTTTGTAATGTGTAATGAAAAGCTTTATATACACATACTCTCTCTCTCTCTCTCTCTCTCTCTCATACACACACACACACACACACACAAATACACATATAAATATATATATATATATATACAACTATATGAACCTGGTCTATTCTGTATAGAAGTAAACACATCACATTTCCCTGAGGTGCTGCAGGAGCCGAGGCAGTGCCGGCGTGCTTGCTGTCCTTCAGGGAAGTGCTGGAAATGCTGGCGCTGCTCCACCGCCTTTCAGTATATCAGCGCTGACCCATTTCTGGGAAGGCTATAGAAACATGAGCCCTGAAAATAGTAATGGATAACAAACAATCCTACACACTTGGGAAAGGAAAAAGACAGAAAGGTCCCTCAGGTATATCAAGAAGTGCCTGTCAGTGACATCTGACCGCACGTCTGACTTTGAAAATACCTTGGAAGGTTTAAACAATCCTGCCTTGCAATCTCTATAATTTTAGCCAATAGCTTCAGCTACTCAACACCAGTACAGTGTCACAATCCCAGACAGTGCTCTTTATTTAACTGTCTGAACATTTCTTATCTTTTATTGCAGAACACTTATACCAAGGATATAAGTTCGTCCTCTTAGAAAAGTGGTTCTCAAATTGCTCCTCCATTCGCTCAGTTCCAAAACACTGTACTTATGGATAGAGCAAAAATGTGGATCATGTGGAGGTCCCTGAAGACAGCTTACAGAACCACTGAATTAAAAAAGCCCTAAAGCATAATCAAAGCCAGAACCCGCTATTGATCACAGAAGAAAGTGCACATGATACGACTGCGCAGACACACAGAGACACAGACAAGAACAATATAAAGCCTGAATAAATCCAATAATAAAACAAATACCCTAGTAGGATATTACTCATGGTAATATTGTTGCAGATAATAAGCTTTTGTACATAATGGTTTAGCATCTGAAAAAGAAACCCTTTGAACATAAAAGTACGATAATCATGCAATAGTAAGATGACAATGCACAATATTGCAGATGTGGACTATTGCACAAAATATATGATAATCATGCCCAAAGTAATACTTATTATGATCATTATTGGACCTGATAAGAAGTTGCACAGTAAAGTAACATCGGGCTATTGCAGAGGATATTGGGAGAGTGTGAAGAAAGGATTTCCTGTAGTGTTCAATGCAGAACTTTATGCTGGTGAGTCTGTAACTGAAAATATTTCAGCCAACTGAAATAATGTACTCCTGGACCATAGGTGCAAAATATAAAAAACACATAAAAATAAAACAGAACAGAACAATTAGCCTATATATAATTCCCATACAAAACATAAACTGGGGGATATGTTTACGCCTATCAACGATCAGCACTTAAGTAGCCCACACACAACAGGCAGACAATAACACTACAGTATTGTATACAGAAATATACTATGTATATACACACATAATAAATAAATATACATATATATATATATATATGGTATTCGGAAAGGCACAAATCATTTTACGAATATGGTATTTGCACAAATACTTACCAACAAGAGGTACTTACCTGCATGCTCAAATCAAAGGAAAAATTTGAATTTTTTTATATTCCCTAAAATGTGTGTGATTAAGAAATTGAATTAAAATTATGTCTATAGGAAAGAGTCAGTTCTTGGGCCAGACACCCCTTTAAAACATTCATAAAACAAATCTAAATGTAATGTAATTTGAGGGTGAACACAAAAGCAGCTGCTGAGTAAATTCAGAAGTCGTAATGTTTCTTTGGAATTTGGAGTTCTCTCAGCACCCCCAGTAACTGATTTTAGTTCAAATGAAGCACGTTATGAGTGGTGTGAGTATGAATCATACTGTGATCGAAAGTCATTACCTGTAACCAATATCTCATCAAAATCCATCTGTCCACCGAGACTGCAGGCCCTCCAAGCGCTGTAACTCAGGGGTCAATCAGGGACGATTTCTGACTTTTGGTAAGCGAGGTTCTGTAAAGTAATGTCTGGGTAACACTACCTGGAGCTGTATCTGACCGCCATCTTTCCCCCTCCAGTCGTCAGAGGGCATGTTCTGGGTTTGTATTTCCACATGATCAATTATTCATCCAAAAAGAGGCCAAATCTTTTTTTAGAGGAAAAAAGAAACGAAGAAACCAAGGAACTGTATTGGCTTCACTTTGCAGACAAGTGCTTTATTTGATGTGGGCCCTGGATTAAAGAGAATTTGTAATGAGAAAAAATGAAATAAACGAAATAAATCCAATTTGTAAATATGAAAAACGCTTTGAAACAGATTATTCATTGCTTAAAGTCCAAATATGAAAACTAGGTCACACAAATGAGTGCATTTACTTAAACCCCATCCAACACATTTGGGACGAACTGTAATGTAGATTGCGAGCCAGGCTTTGTCGTCCAACATCGATGCCTGATTTTATAAATGCTTTACAAAAGAATGGGCACAAATTCCCACAGAAACTCCAAAATCCTGTGGAAATCTTTTAAAGAGGAGTGGAAGCTCTTTTAGCGGTAAAAAAGGGACCAATTTCATTTTAAAGTCTATGCATTTGAACATAACGACAAAGTCCCTGTTGGTGGAATGACATCCCAGTGCTGTTTTCTATGTAGTTTATAAGGACCCACACATTTTTCACAATGAAGTGTTGTTAGTATATATGAAAGAAAATCAGAAGTTTCTTGTGTGACTGTGAAGAACCATTTCAAAGTATAAATAATTAAAACCAAACATTGTAAGGGTTTCTCTTAGAAACTTTGCATATATTGTGTTGAAGTTCTTTTAAATGGTTCTTCACAGTGTTTTTTGTATAGAATAACCACCTAATGTTCTTCAGCTAACCCAAATTGTTCTTCTATAGCATATTTCAAAGACTCCCTTATGGCACTCTTATATTAAGAATATTAGGAAGAAAAAATATTACTGTTGAGTCCCAAAGGAAAAATTACCAATGACCTGTCCAGCCGTTACATGACCCAAGGATTTCAGGCCCAACGCAATTGTTTATTCCAGGACAGGACAGTCACTTATTTGAGTTTTAAAGACACTACAATGGAGTTTTTTTTTTGTCAGTAACGGTAACGGCATTGTAACAGGGAAACAGTAATTGGTTTGATTACTCGTTACTGTAAAAAGTATCGCCGTTAGAAACGCTGTTTATTTATAGCGCCGTTATTCCCATCACTGGGTATAAAAGACCTTCATCCTTCACTTTTCTTTCTTTTCCTTTTTTTTTCTTTCCTCTGGCTCCTATATATAGTGTCTGTGTGATTTCTTGTGTGAAAAACAGTCCAAATTCAAATAAGCATTTTCCAACCTCTCTTTATTAAACAGACCTAATTAGAAACAGGCTGGTTTTGGTACTGTACCTTTAAGACAGATGTATGTAAATGGCATCCGTTCCAATAGGCTGCCCTCTTCAATGCCTTCAGAAAGCAGTCTGAGCTAAAACACTTCAGTCTGAATCTGAAGTGCTAAGACATCTCGAATATATATACATGCAAATGCAGCGCTTTTGTGACATCCCAAAAATCGTGACTTCAGAATGCGTTGGTTTGTTTAATTCCTGCATGGACTATATGCACTGCGGTGAGAACATCATGTACCGCCTGCATGATCCAATGTTATCTATTAAGCAATGTTTACACTGAAACTACCTTATATTTCAAAAACATAAAACATTTGGGATGAATAAATGTTTTAAATCAGTCATGCAGTAAACAAACAAACAAATAAATAAAAACAAACACATTAAAACAAAAACAATTAATTTTATCTCAAGCATTCAAACAGATATACTAGTTTTCTGAATGGACTGTAACAAATATATAACAAAACTGAAAATGGCCTCTTTAAAACTGAGCAAATTTTAACCCTACACATAACAGCCTTGTAGATGGAGGTGACGAAGACTGGGTTACAGTTCGTGAACCGTCTGCTGGCCCCTCCGACTGATCGAAGGCGATGACACATTGGTTTTCACACTCAGCCTATCTGGACGTCGCTCAACCCCGGAGAAGCAAGAGGCTTGATGAACTGGTGGATATCTGTGGTCTGCTGACTGTTATTTGACCTTGAGTGTCTTTCACACTGCCAGAAGCACTCAAACACTTCAAAGTCTCTTTATTAGAGAGGTGCTATTTTGAAAGGCGGCAAGAAAATATGCTTGAGTGCTTGTTGACGGTCATTACACGAGCTGATGCCAAACATAATAGGTTTATCAAAATACAATCCGGCGGCTGACAGAAATGAAAAAAAGTTTCAAGGGTTAAAAGTGAGAGCATGAAAACACACGGTGAGATGAAAAGAGACTGCATGCTGTCATATGATAATCAATGATCAGATAGATATATCTTCATGCTTTCACAAAACAATCTTCCAGTTGAAGCAGAACTGTCTCTTCCACTAATGTGTGACGGAAAAAGCAAGATGCTGTTTGCTGTTTCACACTCCTCTCACAAGGTGGCAACATTGCTGTGTTCCTTTCGCTACATGAGCTGTGGGATAAATCAAAGCCTCGTCCTCCGCGAGAGCCTGTCTGAGCATATCTGAGGTGCACAAAACATCCAGTAGGAATTACACAGATGGGCTTCCCAGTAGGTCCTTCCAGGAGGGCACAACTTTGAAAGGCGGCAAATTCATTTGATAAGGAGAGAGATAACGAAAGCTCTGGAGACCTTAAAGCGTGACTTCACTCGTCAGGTGTGCGGATGATTTGTGTTTTAAAAATGGAAACAGACTGGGTTGTTGTTTTCTGCTGCTCAACGAAGGGTGGCTCGTGTTGCTTTGGGACATGTGCAGCCAGTAACACTCTAGGAGGCTCATCCATCGGCTAAGAGGCAACCTGGGAGTAGATGGTTAAGATGGTTCTGGAGCAGAGGCTTGCCATGTCACTACATGTTGTTAAGAATGATGCATTGAAGTTATTTAAAGTGCTTGCATCCCACATTTGTCTTGTGTTATAGTCCACACCCCCCTCAGGTCCACGTTTGGTATTTGTGTGGTTTTAGGGAACAAAAGACATTACTCATTTTATATGACCATGTTTTTGTTGACTATCAATAAGACCTGAACAGACTGTTTTGTTTTACTTTGCCTATGAGACTGGGGTATTTAAATGTCGCTCTGTTGTGATTGGCTGCCCTATACTTCCAGAAAGCAGCTACTTGTAACTTTGGCATAAATGGGCAGAGCTAAACTGCTGTACACTGATGCAGGTGGATCAAAACATATTTGAATAAACAGTTTTTTATGGCTTTTATGGTGTTCAAAGGAATGGAACAATTCAAGGTATAAAATGAGAGTGGAGCGCAAAACCAGAAACCAAAAAAGCTCATTCTTGCATATTTTTATTGCACGTAATAAATTCAGCATCTGCCAAACATGACAGTACTGTACAGATGTTGTGCCTATTTGTTGTGGTCCTTGGAGAAACATTATCCCATCACATTACGAACAGCTACTGATAGCAATAAGGTAACCTTGAACCTTGAACTAAAGCTACACTGCTCAATTCTAATGTTTTTGAAGAGGTCCCATCTTTCTAACATGATGCTTCACATCTGGATGACTGACTGTATCTGTCTTTGAATGAACCAGAGCCTTAAAATTAAGTCACATAACTTTTGATTGGCGAACTGGGGCTGAATCCCAAATGACTCTCTGCTCCCTAGTGCACACAGTGATGCAAATACCAACTTTAATATAATGTGCAATGAGCTCTGTGCACATGGAATAAATGCCAAGTGGCTCTTTGTTAGAAATATTTATGCAATGGTTGGTTGCCGTGTTTGGGTTTGTGTATTTGAATGACTATGGCTGCACCTACCAATGGATTCGAGCCCATTTAACTGCAAAAAGCTAATTTATTCTAAACAGCTGTTCATTATTACAGCAAGATGAGTGCTCACGCATGTACAGTGAAAAACAAAACACACACAAATTCCAATCTGGCCATCTCACTATGGTCAACTGGCCAGGAATCGGATCCATATTCAGTTTAGGCTCGCAGATTAAAATGGCTCAGATCCTGTTTGAAAAGATCAGATTAGTAGCATAAGATGTTTTTGTCACTTCAAACTGGGAGTGTGAACACAGGCTTTGGCTTTAACAATTCAACTTATCTATAGGCAGATTCACAGGTTCTGACAGTGTAAACAGCCCACGAGTCTCCAGGAGGGCAGTAAATATTCCCATTCCCTACAGGCTACAATCTAATTAAACCTAAAACCCACTTATAAACTGACAATCAATGCCTAGTTACATGAATTGCAAAAGCAATAATTCAGGTGACGAAAAGAGTAATGATAATTAAATGCTCCACAAAACTGTCAGGAAGAAAAATGGCTCGTTGTTTTTGCACTTGTTAGCCTGGATTTCAGCCATTAGGAGGTTATCAGTAACTAAATAAGGTTTAAGGTCATTTTCACGTTCTTTTAAAAGTGTGGGCAACTGGAACCCAATCTAGCTCTGTGAGATTTTTCTGCCGTAACACACCTGCTAAGCTTGGTAATTAACTGATAAGGTGGAAAAACGGCAAAATGTCGGACTGGACTGAGGTCCTAAAGGACCGGTGCAGATAAACACCTGTAAAAATTTCCCCAGAGAGAGATAGAGGACAACATTTAGAACATTGAACTTTGGCTTTTATAATGGCGCCCCCTGTTGCCTGTCACCGTTTTAATGCTCTAAATTTGTTAATGCATTAAAATCTGAAGTCTAGGAACTGTGCCAGCTCTCCTCCTGCCTGCTGAATTACGTCATAGAGCTCCTTTTTATCGTTCTGAGGGCAAGATAAAAGGGCACCAAATGGATAGTTCATCTCATCTCAATGAAAGGAAAAAAGCACTGAAAGTTCACTGCTGTCATAACGATTATCAGATGCTCTAATACAAAATCAGACCTGGTTTGTCCAACTTTTCATTAGTTCTGCCATTACATTAGGGAATATAAATAGCTCTTAATAGTTTTAGAGTCAACACAATGTACCTGTTTTCTCAGGTGAAAAGTACTAGGAAATGGATATACAGTCTAACAATTGAGTATTTATCATCATTTTATATTCCCAAGATATGATGCTTTGTAAAGACATCAAAATCACACACTGAACTCAAAAATATATGTCTTCAGTAAGTGTAGGTTAGATTATCTTTATGTTTCATCACAGGCAATGAATACCCCTCACTTCACAAATGTCCCACCCACTTGATCATACAGTACCCCAGGGATCGCGTTAAATAAGACGTTTGGCTCCTGGTAGCTTTTCATCTGACACAGGAGCATTTAACAGCATGTGATGTTCATGATATAACTGATAAGTGTTGTTGAGTAAATATACAGTAAAGTGGCCCCTTATTGTGTGAACAATGTGAAATTCTTGCTTTGCATTTAACACATTCACCAAGCAAAGCAGGAGGCAGCCACTGATGAGGGTGTGTGGGGTACCTAACAGGGATTTGGCAAGATGTCCTCAATTATACAATTTTTCATTTCAATGCAAACAATGAGAAAAAAGTTTCCATGTACTTCAAATGTGTCTATTTATTATTTAATTAACACTTTTATTAATAACTGAATGGTTGAAACCAAGGGAATGTCAGTCATTTATTAAGAATAGAACTGTACAGATACACTCACAAATAATTACAGTGCTGGGGACTTGGGGTCAGAGTCATTGAATGTGACGGTTTGATATCTCTTTGTGTTTTTAGGACCCATTGTCCAAATAAATCAGTGTCAGGTTCGATTTACCTCTTTTCTTTTACTGATTCTGTCTGTCTGTCTGTCTGTCTGTCAGGCCACCCTTCCACAGGTTGTCACCTAGTGCTTAGAGTGACACTTCATGCAGGCTTTGATTGTCATTCTCTCTGCTCTGCTAAGACAGTATGTGCTGAGGAGTCACACACTGGTCAGTCACCTCACAGAAGTCATTCAGTTCAACACAGTGGTGGGAGTAGCAAAGCGGTTAACACAGCATCATTTCGTGCAGCAGACTAGATTTTGGTTCCGCAGCCATACAGGAGCTGTGCTGTACCTAAACTGCACGGTGATGGTATGGAACTCACAGCACGTTTTAATTTTCCAGTGTATCTCCGATTGTTAACTGAGGTTCTGATGCATCAGGAGCACGATTCTCTCCATACAGCTCCCCATGTTAGTTTGTATATTCTTTGTTGTTTTTTTCTCTTTCCATGTTGTGATGACAGGGACGCAGTCCTTATAAGATATTTTATATAAAGATGTCAATGAAGAAACTAGCAATACATGCTTTTAATTCTTAACTATAATTACTATCACCAAGCTCATGTCAGCAATCTACAGGATTCAGTCTGTGAGGAACAATGGCGTACATTCACTTTCCCACTTTGAATTTAATACAACAAAGTCACAGCTTAAACACTGAGCTTTGAACTTTTAGGATGTGCATGTAGTGTTTTCGACTGCATATTGCTGCTAACAAATTAGCCAATTACTAAATTCTAACACTTTAAGCCTTATTATAATAGAGAAAAGTGTTAGCCTGTTGTTTCATAAAAGGGCTAGATTTAAAATACTTCATACAAAACTCAGAAATGATTTTAAGATAACTTTTGGTTACATTAAGATGCTGTTTTTAATATGTATATTTTTTAAATACAAATTTAAATGCATTTTACGGTTCATTCTTGTAAGGGACTGGTTGATATGCTGCCAGCAACAATAAGATAAACCAGCAACAACATCCAGCTACTGTAGCAGTTAGTATTGTTTAGTGTGTAACATCACTGCCTTCCAAAGAGGAGAATGGGGTTTGATTCCTACCACACTACACCCGTAAGAGTCCCAATGCAAGAATTCTATTTCACCTACAGCTGTGATACTCATGCTGTAAAATGTTCTGTGAGTGTAAGAAGAGCTGCGTTGACTCAGGTGCACCCAACAGCTCTTGTGAAATGAAGTCAAAACCAGAAAAACTACCACTAAAGTTCAAAAAACATTTCCAAAAGGCCCCTAAGTTAACATCACTGTGTGGGCAACTGACTACAAGAGGTGAAAACACCTTATGGACAACACGAGATTCAAAACAAAGCAAGCAAACAGAGCCTGTTGGCCATGTTCAGTGGTGAAGCAGCCCTCATCCAGCCTTCTGTCACAGCCCATGTGTTGTGTTATATGACTTCATAATAGTTCAAATCCGAGAGATTAAAAAACTCTCCCTTTTCAAGCCTGAGGATTAATTGCTTTTGTTACTCAAGCTAAAAAGTTCCACATCACACTAAAAATGTTCAGGTTAGAATAATAACCGTAAAACGCAGCAGGTCATATGTAGGGGGACGTCCAGGCACCTCATTTTTCCCTCCTTTCGTATGCTTGAAATGAAGCCAGTAGCCTTAAATCCCTTTAAATTCTACAACACACAATCATTACTAATCAACTAATCAACATTACTAAAGTTTCCGCACACATAAAAAGCATCACGGCATGTCCTGTCTGTAAATTTATGTGTACGTGAGGCTTGTATATCAATGAGTGTTATCAGAATTTGCAAAAAAATGCTGCAGGCTATTGAATGTCACAGTGGGACGGGACCAGTGTTGATCCTGGAGCAGGGCTTGTTATTCTCACTAGCTGTGCAGGGATCCAGAGTTTATCTTGGCAATTCAACATGGGGATCCACCACAGCTGTCATATTGCAGCCCCATCACTTTTATTTGCATGCTCTTAGAAGCACAGAGCAGCTGAGAGGAGAGCACAGACCTCTTACTACAAGCTTCAGGTAGTAGTTATATACACTTACTTTAAAAAAACTGGAATAATTTTAACCCTCACACAAAAGGTAAACCCATAGAATACAAAAATCAGCAAATGATAAATCGCCTTCATCCAGCAAACAGCTCCTAATATAGAAGTTCAGGTTTTGTTGATGCTTTGTGTCAGACCTCAAACTTTGTTTAGTGTTACAGTGTCACTGTAATGTTTTGTGAAAAAATGGCATCTGACACAAATGCTCATTAATAACAGAAATGCCCAAATTGTATTTGTTCTAAGTCTTAGATACAAACAGAAAAACCCAAGATCTTTGAATCCTGGAGAACTTTCAGGGTAGTCTCCACCCACAAGTGGGAGGGGAAAAGCCACAGAGGAAGGGGGTCCAGAGAGCGACCGAATGGAGGTGCTAAAGTACAGCAAGCTTTTAGTGCATGGGTTTTAGACAGATTTACACTGTTTGTAATTGTTGAAATCAGTCCCAATAAAAAAAAAACTGTAGTATGCAGTACAGTGCATGTACACACCAATACTATACACATATGGGTCAAAGTTTGAATTAAAAAAAGACAGAATGTCAAAACTGCATATGCACACCCAAGAAAATAAAAGATAAATGTAAAGGTTTTAACCAGAGTTAGTGGTGCTGTGACTTGTGAGCTATATCACAGCTGTGGGTGGGTTAGTTTTATATTCAAATAAATCTCAATAACACACTAGAACTTTCACAATCGTAACAAAGACATTACATTCAACAAACAAGAGAAGAGTAAATACAGAAACAAAATCCGACCACTGTTGTGTGCAACAGTTTATGTGCTGCTGGTTTAAATTACATTCTGTACAAATCCTGTATCCTGTGCAAAAGTTACATTATAGATTGTATTTCCAGATTTATAGAGTTTATATGTGGATATAAACTGCAAATGAACGTGTTCAGGATTATGCAGAGTGGAAAGTGGAAGATAAAACATTCCTGCATGCATGACTGAAATTCAGTTTTGGATCCAGGTGATGTAGCTGTACGAAATAATTCATAGAATTATCAACTGTGAAAGCTGTGTTCTTTGGATAACATTGCACATGTAGATTACTGTAATATCTTGTGTACAACAATGTACATGTATATTTTCATATCATGTCATATCAATTATACATGTACTACAAGCACAAATATGTTTTCAATACATTTTATAGTATGATTACTGTATTCATGTAATATAATCAAATATCTAGTATATTACATTTTACGCATATATATTCATGTAATATTACCTTTACTGTCTTATTGGAAAATAAATTAGACCCAAACTTTACTTCGAGACTTTTAGGCAAAATGATTAGGATTGTCTTTGAACTAGCATTTGAACCAAGTCTAATCTGTTTATGCACTAGCTTTAGGGCAACATTAAGCCCTTCAGTTCGGTAGATTAAAGGTTCAATGCATAAAGATAAAATTTTCTTAAAACAGAATCTAATTATAATGAAACACAGTGGCTCTATTGTATAATTCCCACTGCAAAGGACTTACAAAACTTCTTTTTTGAGCCAGACAAAGTTGCCCTTGCGTGGCATTGACTCCAGCGTGTTGGACAGCGATCAGAGTTACAGCCAAAGCCATGCAGGCTCCAATTATCACGGCATGACTCACAAGTTCCTCCTACAACTCCTGCCCAAGAGTTACGCTTGACCAAAACAGCACACACCAGGCCTTTCACACTTATGCTACTGCCACCCATAGATACACACATACACACACACACACACACACACACACACACACACACACACACACACACACACACACACACACACACA
>JBBKCR010000027.1:6416484-6429322 GCA_037577295.1 Ladigesia roloffi | reverse complement strand
CCAGACATGTGTCAAAATAAAAGTCCCCCCTTTTATAACCAGACAGACAAACCAAAATATTGACGAGACCGTCACATAGGGATGTGTATATAATGTGTATTCCATGTGCTATGTGGTTCCATGTGGGACGGGTTATTGATGTTCAGTGCTTTTGTGTACAAATAAGCATGTGTTTCTTATAAAAAGCAATTAATTAATAAATAAATAGCAATTAATTAACAACATAAATGCCATTAATGAAATCAAAACAAAATAAAACTTGTAAGTGCATTTATGCAAAAAGAACAAGGTTGTATATTTATTGGTCAAATTGTCACGGAAAACAGCAGCCAGGAAAAAAGAAAGAAAAGAAAACATTACCACAACACTGCAGTGATTAGTGTGACTAGATCTTTGGGGATATATGTTTTGTAAACAAAATGTATTTTGCTGGATATTCAAAAAATTAGGTCCTGAAGTCCAGGTATGGGTATTGGTACTGCAAACTTTAGCGTTATGTCCAGCATAAGTGAATAATATATTCCATTTTACCAGCACAAAAGGTATTTCATATTACATACGCCCACATTTGAACTACGGGTGTCAGAAAACATTACACCAGGCTCTATTCCATCCTGGCTCTGCTCTCGCCAAGGTCCACCCCCTCACTGCCCTGAGACTTCATTTTTATTATTTTTTGTCTTCTATATCATTAGTAGTCACGTAACCTTCTTTCCCGTACCACCTTGCTGCTATTAATTTCCACTTTAGCTAGCCACAATTACAGTATAGTGTGTATCATGCCATTTGAAAATGCTGTTGGGAATGTTTTGTGATGTATGGACTAATAATATGGCCCAGAATTATTTTTTATATACACTGTAGTTGAGAATGTTTCTCTTTCTTGTACGTCTGACATTCCCAAGAAGCAATATAACTGTTCTATTCTGTACATTTCAGGTGTTTCCAGGTTTTAGTTCTATATATTTTGTATTTTCTCCATTTTTGCAAAGACTCTATCAGCCTGTGCCCTGACACTTGTCACTTATACAACCTGCCTCATTGTAATATGTGAGTTACACCGAGATTTGAATGTAATACGACGTTACTGAGTGGCGTTTTATAAAAAAAAAAGGGGAGTTTGGCCCTGTGCCAGGCTAAAATTTCTATAGGGATTTCCAGTGATTCGCTTTTTAGAAAGCTATTAGGAAATACGAGTCAACTGCTAATCCGTTTAATTATAACACACCAAAGAAGATAATGAGGGGAGAATTCGCTTTGCCCCATTTCCTCTGCTGTACTATTCATGCACCAAACCTTTAGCAACGCTTAACCCTGCCATGCTTCATCACTTCTTTTGGAAAGATTTACAACCTTACACTATAAACACCCATCTTTACGTTTTTAAAAAGAAGGCTTTGAAGCTTTGGTCACTTTAAGATATCTGTGCAGGAGCTCAACTGTATTCCAGTGTAGAAGAATTTTAACTGATCCCCCATCCTCTCTCCATCCTCTAGGCCATGTCCATCTTTGTCTGCCCTTGCTGCCCACTTTTATTACCTCTGCTTTTGCTTAGAGTGCAGTCAGGCGTCATTGCAGCAGGCTCTTATGACAACTAAAGAATGCCAGCTCAGCATCTGCACACCTCTGCTGCTTGCTTTATACTGGAATGACATTGGGTCTCCACAGGTCACCACACACATGGCTTTTCAGACTAATGCTGCTCTCAGAGATGCTTCTGCTGTGTTTTTCCATGTCCTCCAACCTCTATGCTTCTCTGCTTCTCGTGACAGCTTGCTATAAGCCTATTTTTCTCTGTAGGATGACAGTTTGAGCGCACTACGAGCAGCTAATGGCAAGCAACCATGAATGTGTGGGCGTTTACTATGTAGCTCTAAGTGATACTACTCTTGTCCCTAATATAAATTCCCATCATTGTGTCATTAGCTTGGTTATTAAATCAGATCTAGTCTCAGGGTGGTTGCAGTATTTCCTTGGCAGTTGCTGATAAGGGATTGAGTCAATTAGTAACAGAGTCTCCTGGCAGACTATAGCTATAGGCCTCTCAGTACCCTTCTAAAACGTATCAAAATTGTTCCAGGCTCCAAGCAACATAATTTAACGTGCGTGCAGCATGTCTGTTAAATTGTATCTGCTTGTATATTCATGTTATTGCCTCCCTTGAGATGTATGCTCTGACACAACATGGAAAAGTGTGGGAGTGGAGGGGAGGTAAAGAATTAAAGCACTGTTTTAGACTAATTAGACACTTTTAGAACGAGAGAGAGATAGACAGAAAAGAAACACAGGTAGTGAGAGAAGAGAGAGCAGCGTGGGCCAAAGAGAAAGAGAGAGGGTGTGTGAGAGAGATAAAGACATTTAGAATGAAAGACGGTAGAAAGGGTAGGAGAGAAAGATGAGAGAAAAAATGGATAGGAAGAGAGGGAGAAGGACAGAGAGAGATAGAAGGAGAGGAGATCTTATTTCACACCATCTCATTCCTTGAAATCCTCTCCTGCCAAAGAAATTACTGGAAATCTGACAAAGCAGACAGAAGAGACGCTGGCATTATTAGGGCTAGTATTTAACAACACTGTTGATATTCAGTTTCTCAAGTCATGACCCCGACTGTGAAAATAATTTGACTAACGCCGTCTGCGTCCCCTCCCCACACACACCAATCGATCCCTGCGCCCCGTGTCGTAACCTTACAATGAGCAAGAGGCTATGGCTATCACTCTTTTAACTGGGTCATTGTTGGACTGTCTCTGAATACCGATCCTCCATGGGTTCCTGGGAGGTGTGGGCTGCTGCTTCATGCTGACAAATTTTTCATTGCACTTGCCCACCCACACCGGCAAAGTTACACAAGTCTCCATGGAAACTCATGCATTCACATCAAAGACGCAACAGAAAGACATCAGAGAAAGTTTCTTGGAGGTGTAGGCAGACGATTATCTTTTCCATTATCTAAATGCGGAACTGCATTTACATGGACGTGTGGATGGATATTTTTAACTTGTTAGATGCTGAGGTCAAGTATTGATGCATTGTCCAAGGGGAGCTCAGAATATCATAGGGTCGCATATTGATCGTGGCCTGGGAAGAATGCCTGGTGGAGCAATTCATGAGCATAAATCTGTTGTAGTGACAAGATGCCAGCTTCGCCTGCAGCTGCCTCAGGCTCTGGGCGGGACAGAAACACTGATCATGTACCCAGAGGGGAAATGTAGACCATTTTCAGCAAATGCAAGATTGATCCCTTATACACTATGTTACGTTACAAGATCCTGTATTTGGCAGGATTGTTTGGATTAAGCTAAATAGTCTTTGGCAAAATTAAACACAAGTCATCATTTTTTTTTCCTTGTTGTAAATTAACTGTCATACATGGTTGTTGTCAGGCTAGCCATGGCTAACTAAAAAAAATCCCACATTTTCACTATTTTCCAGATAATGTCTACAGAGAATGTCTCGCCAATGGAACTTGGGCAAAGAAGGGGAACTACTCCCAGTGTCAAGAAATACTCAATGAAGAGGTATGACAATATTTTTTTTTCATCACTACAGTGACTGTATCTCTATATACCAGATTAAGTTAACCCTTAAGCTCCCAAAAACAAATATATAAGCCCACATACTGTATGTGCTCCCTACTTTCATGACAACATACCTTACAAATGAGCTTTATAGTAATTAAGTAACCACATTTACTAATACACCAAATTCTTCTGAAACAAATTAATATTTAGTCATAATTAATTTTGTTTGATCTTTGTACATATTTTATTTATATGTTTGAACAAACTTACAAAACATTACTAAAATATATGCTTTTCTTGTTAATAAAATCTCCTTTAAATAGGACAGAACTATGAAATATCTGCAGTGATTTAATGCTAAATTGATTAAATGATACGTTTTTTGTAAGCTGCTAAACCTTTGATTAGTGTCAAATGGGAACGAAGAGGGCAAACTGTAATTACATAAAATTACATAAAAATGTCTTGTTTTGCAAAAAGAAAAAAAACATCTTACATTTCACATTATTGTCTTTATTGACATCAAAATAGACAGAAAAATGCATGTAAATACAGTTCCATACCCATATGTAATTAATAATAAATTACTGCATATATCAAACTGAAATTGCAAGTAACAAGAGTACTAATATTACTTGCTCTCTAAGGCTTCATACAATATCATGTGGTATAGCTCTACTAAATGGAGTGTAAGACTCTCTTTTATAGATTGCCATAAGAACACTGACCTAAGAGAAGTGGTTAGCAAATTGTTCGAGTATGAGGCAGATGACCGCGGGTTCAAGCAGAAATGTGATTTATGTAATGGATGCACTGATATGCGTTGCTAATCTGAAACACTTCACTGTTAACATAACAGCCCTTTCTGTTTTATAAAATTTTTTCTATTTTTGCCTGAATGTGCTGGACCTTTAAGAATAGGTTATTTAGAAACTGGCCATTTCCCTTTATGCTACATGGATGACTGGTTCATGAAGAAATGACCTTTGGAATGCAAATAGGCAAATCACAGATACAGTTTGGCTGCACATCTGCAAGATTTATCAGCTGCCATCTATTGTAACGGAAGCGGCAGTGAGAGCGGATAAATAATGTACAGGCTCCTTAAACGCTTTCAAAGTGATCGTTTAACCAGCCGTGGTGTGATGCTGTCTACAGGGAAGCTCTCAAAGTGAGAAACCATTCACTGTCACTGGAATTAGGTTGCTGGAAAGGAGGCTATTTGCGTACGCTACAGTAATGCATGGCCTGACAGTCATATGACAGGACCTGTCCTTGACTTACAGTGTGAAAAGAAACTGTGGTTACTACCATAATAAAAAAACTGTAAAAGGTTTTGTCTTCTCATTTTTAGAACATTTGGTGGTTGTGTTCCACACTGTAGGTCAAGAAAAAAAGGGCTATGATAAAAAAAAAAACACAAAACAGGGAATTACCATTTAAAAAGAGATTTAGAGGAGCCATGGAAGAGACGGTATTCTTCTGAAGCAGTGAATTTAAGGCTGTGCCTAAATATGCCTCCAGTTGTCACAGATGATGTAGCAAACGAGAGAGTATAACAGCAGGTTACATAATATTGTCTTAACACCACTGCAGGCCACAGAGCCCGTTTCCCAATGCTGCCACATGGAAGGATATGCTTACTTTGCTATGCAGTTACCAGCCAGGCCACAGTCATTAACATAAGCAGCAGTAACCTCTCTATACCCATAAATGCTAAACAATTACAGATGAGGTTCATTTACCTTTAAGGTGTTTTTTATTATAGATTATAGATATCCATCAGGATATGACTTGGTCTGGGCAAATACATTACTATTACCACAGATTTTATTCTGTCATTAAAAACATTCTTAGCATACCTAAATGACAGCTCAATGGCAAAATGAGGCTTAAAGTGGGTTAAAGTGGGTTTACTAACACGGATTTCTTCAATTATTTCATTATTTCATTTAATTATTTCAAAGATAAGAGTACAAACCATACTAAAGTTTCATCTTAGCTGCACTGTCTGTGCAACACCACATTTACCTCCCCCAGAGGTCCATATATGACATATATTTGTTCATGACGATTTGTCAAAATTTTGTATCCCTTAAATTTAAACAGCAAGTCCAGGTTCTGAATGGCTGCTCTGTACTGTGCCTCATTTAACCCTTAGAACTACTGAATTAGTAATAACTGATTTCAACAAATAAAAACAGTTTAAAATCAAAATCATTTTGGAGTTTTCTGTTCTTTATACATTTACGGCCTTTAGCGCACACCCTTAGCCAAAGCGACTTCCATTCCCTAACTATAGGGGACAGTCTCCCTGGAGCAACTTGGTGTTAAGGGTCTTGCTCAGGGACGCTATAAATGTTAAGTGGTAATAAGCTGGCAGGAAATGTATGTATGAATGTAAAATATATAAAAAAAATGTTACTTTTCCAGCTGCTTGCATTTTGCTTTTTATCCTGCAGTTTTACAGAGAAACATACACTACATGCCATAATTCAAAGCCTGTGACATTAAAAGATAAGCTATGGAGCTTGCTAGCTGTCTTTTAGCATGCTATCCTTTTATCAGTCTAGCAGTAGCAAAGAAAACTTGTCAGCCCCTTAGTTTAAACAAATCAGATATTTGGTGTTCTGAACCAAGATTATTCCATCAGTTTAATATTTTAGTAACTTTTTTATATGCCATTTATACAGCTCATCCAACGGGATTTTAAACCCGGAATTTATATTATACAGTTTCTTTCCACATGCTGGTTTACTGAATACCACTGCCCCACCAGTAATGTGATTCCTGTCAAGGATTTCTTTAAATTGACTGAGGAAGCTGAAATAAATACAGAAAGTATTAGGTAGTAATAGACTACCCCAGTCCTGGAGGATCGCATTATTGCCAGGTTTGCCGTTTTCTCTTATGTCTTGTGCCAGATTCAATACATCCCTTAATTGTTGGGTCTTTTCAGAGAAGATGCCACTGCAGAAATTATAATAAACTGGACAGGAGATCTGACTCTCCAAAACTTGTGTTGTAAGCTCATTTTGGAGGATAAAGTTTGAATATTTTAAAGTATAGCTTATCTTTAAAGTTGAACAACAGAGATTAGCAAAACACATCACACAGCATTAATTACAGCATAAATAACATGATCCACTTGAATAAGCAGGTCCCATTCCAAGGGAAAATAAGAAAAACAAAGATAAGCATAATGCTATGCATCTTGAGGGAATACAATGTATATATATTGCTAGCAGTGTTGACAACCTAGAACTGTCATGTGTTGGACAGCAGGGTCTGAATGTGGTAGTTTCACTCTGGAGCTGCTGGGTTACATGCATCCTTTGTGCTTTAGGTAAATTTTGGTTTCTTATTTAATGACTTACAAGCAGACAACAACAAATTGTTCAAATCAGAGGTCTGTATGGCTGTAGCTAAGCTTGTCAAGAAGAAAAATGTCACAGATTTTTGCTACAACACTTGAACAGGCTCTGCTATTTTTAGTTATAAGTGTTATAAGTGTCTTCATATTTTTTAGTATAAATGTTTTCACCTTATTAACTCTTTAGGGTATCATCAATGCTTGTATGTATTCCATTTCACTGCATGCTGTTGAAATACCAAGAGGTGTTACTAGATGTATAAAACAACTAAAGCTCTCAGAGAGGAAATAACCCTTACAATTCTGCTGTTTATCGATGGATAATCTTAGGAAAAACATGCCTTGTAATATGGTGTGTAATGTATTTGTGTACATTGAAGGACTATTGCAATCAAATACAATAACAAGAGCATCTCCTAAATACAGATGTGTATGTAAATGATTTTTATGAAGAGGGATGAAGGGTGAGAGCTGTTATTTGCGTATTTCATTATCCGTTATTTACGTCCATTTCTGGCATTTATCAGATGCGCTTATTGAGCTCTTATCAGTCCTTAAGTAGTCCATACCTGTAAAGCTAGACTTCTGCTTCTGCATCATCTGCTTTGAACCAAGTTACTGCTCACTAAGTTACACACCTTAACAAATCCTGTCAAAAAAAGTTCATTACATTTCAACTAATTACCTTTTTTAAAAGCTCTAACCTTTTCTGGGTGGTCTTTACAGTAGGACAGGCAATGAGATTTCACTTGTGGACACTTGTAAACAGTGGCCTCTAGCCAGACCAACTGGCACTGAGCGGCATGCAAGTGCTCCAAGGTTGTTCAAAGCACCCAACGTACCTCTTGTGCATACACACATACGTGCGCACACACACAATGCCGGGCAGACGGCATGCTAGCTACCAGCTATCTCTGCCATCTGTTTCCTGCAGGATTGTAGATTTAATAATTAATAAGATCACTCACATAGGGGAACATGTGGTTGCACCGTGGTGCTCGTGGTTTAGGCAAATGTGGGAATGAACTCAGCAGGATAGGCCATTCTCAGATCCAGCCCAGGGGAAGATTCAGCAGGTATAATACATCAATCCCAGCAGGAAGGAAATGGCACTGATATAATCAGATACGTATAAACAGGCTCCAGAAGGGTTTCTAGTTTCATAGAAAGAATGTAGCTACTGTTTATATAAATGGACAGACACACACACACACATATATTTGTTAGTTTAGCATATTGAGATTAATTTACATTGGCTCTGTATTTCAATTTACAAAATTTCAATCCTCTTTTTTGTTGACGTACAATATCCAGATATTAACAGTACACAACATTCTCTTTTATTTCCTAGTGTGATCACATTACTTCCAATTAACCATGGCCAGTAGATTTCAGAGGTGCTTGATGTGAAATAAACTTTTTTTTTGTTAAAATGCAACTTGTCTAATCAGTACACAATCACAGTCAACATGCTAGTAATGTTTAAATGTGATAAATTAGTAGTGGCACTCATTACGACTCAATGTTTGCCATATAATATTTGTCATAGTTTATTTATCTTCTCCCTACTCGTTCACACATTCTTCTGGAACCCTATTGGTGACCTTCTGCTGTGGTTATATTGCAGCATGGGTTAGATCCTGCTGTCACTGTGAAGCTCTTAAGCTTAGTTAAAATGGTCACCCTATAGTATCAATACAGTGTAAAATTACTGCAGAACATATGTGTACATATAAGCACATGGATGTGTCAGGAAAATATGAAAAATACGCACCCTTTGGAACCGCTAACACAACTGTCCACATACCTTTAGGTCCGTGAGGAATCGGGAGTTTGTGCTTCCTCATGCTTTGCTTTTTCTACATTATTAGCCACAGCAAAAGTGTTTGTGAAAGAGCTAATACGACAGTTCTTCTCACTTGAGTGATTATCACATTAGAAGCTCAAGCAACTGGGTACCATTCTTTCCGGCTTCAAATTCCACATTTCCAACATGTTTCCAGGAGGTTTCTCACCCACAGTGTTAAAGAAGATTGGAGTGTAGGGGGTGAGTGAGTGCAAAGCATATAAATAGCATTTAATTTTCTGTAGGTCCATTACATCGGAGAAAACTGATGCACACAGTAAAGTAAATAACAAAAATAAAAAGAACCTACAAATATAAGTGTATGAGCATACCACTGTCTTATGTGCATTTCATCATTATGGGTAAAGTTAATGCAGAAATGAAGAAAACTGTACACAGGTTTACCTTCTATACTTTGGTTGACTGCTTCTATTATATCTCAGGTCATGTAGGTGCTACATTGCGTATGCTCTCAAAACACAAAAAAGCACTTTGACAGATTGGTAAAGTTGATGCTCTCTGGAGGAAAGGCTAAGGAGAAAGCAATGACAATGGAGCTGCTGTAGTCTGGTCATTCCCTAAGGCTTGTGTACAAGTGGCATGGTGCTAATGCAACACTATAGTAAGCGTTACCCCTGCCAATACTGACAGAAAATGTTAGGATGAGAGACTTGTAAAGATAGTACCATGGAAGCTAAAGAACTGGCAGATATATCACCCACCAAAAAGGTCCCAGGAGAGCTAACATTGTGAGACACAAATTGGCAGTAAAATGCTGAAGTGTAACTCGTCCTGGAAGAGCTGGCTGCCCTGGATGACAGTAGTGTAGCCCGAAAGAAAAGAGCAGTGAAGAGTACTGAGATTCTTGTTATTTATAGATTTCTGAGCCTGCCATATTAACCTATATTAACTGCAGCATTCAAGATCCACCTGTCCAGCTCTTAAAAGGATTCTTTGGAGCACTGTCATACAAAAATAATTTTTGCATCCCTTAAGAATCACGACTGGTCATCAGTAGGTTATTTAAGCTTGAAGAACCCCCTTCTATACAGGTAAGAATTGTTGGCTACACTGATAGGTTGATTCTCCACCCGTCCATCAATCACTGAAAAATCATAACATCTCAGGGGTGGGTTAATTAAAAATGATAATGCCAGATTGGTTAAGCCAATGGTAATTTCGGCCAAAATCAAAGTACAGTGGGTGGACCTCTGCCACCAGAATGCCATTTGTTATCACTGCATAGATTAGGAGGAACTGTCTTTGAAGAGCGCGTCTGTGAGGATTTAGCTTTGCATTTGTGTTGAAAGCAAAGGAAACAGTGCAAGACTATGTGTGTGCCCACACTGCCACCATAATCAATGGTGGGATGAAAGGCTCAAAGGCCCTGACAGTCTGCTTTTCCAGTGGCAGATGGAAGAGGCTTAGGTGTAGGCCCTCTGAAGTCTGCTGGATGCCTGTGTGGTTGGTCTCAGGAAGCACAGAGAGGGTGAAGATAAGTCCACAGTATTCATCTCTCAGCCTGCCATATTTCATACCGATAAAGACCACCTGTGTTCTCTGTCCTAGAAGTTTGTGCATGATAGTGCTGCATTCCTCGGTAATACTGGTTGTTTTTAATTTGTACAGAAGGATCTTTCTTAGAAGACAGAATGTGTACTAGACTGCTTCATCCACGGGTTTAATCCTCCCCTCAGGCTACATGATTAAATGAGATATAGATCATTTCTCAGTATTCTATGGACCCTTATTGATGAAGGTCTTACATCAAATCTTACATATATATTTTGTATTAATTTTTTACTCATCAAACTGACGGCATGCTTTCATTCATTATAACATTAATTTGACAATTGTCACGTTGTCACATTAAAATATTAATAGAGTTAGATTTGTACAGATAGCCCTCCCCTCAGTACTAAAGCTTTTATCTGCGCTGATGTGCATCCATAGTCCCCATTTTTACCACATAATGTAGTACAGCAGGGAAACACATAGACAAACATGACAATTCTATCTAAATAGGTTCACGTAACACTCACACAGACTCTACTATTACATAAACAGGAAAGCTATTACTGCAATTTTAACAACAAGTATTAATCACCATGAACATTTGGTTACACTGGTTACATGCATAGCACATTTCTCTTAATTACAAGACAAACTAGTTCACTGAAACACCAAATTAAATGAAATAGATTAAATAGATTCCAAAAAATAAAAATAAAAACACAAAATGACAAACCAAAATGAAGAAAACGGCAAAGACTGCTGGATAGCTCTATTTTACAACTAAAATATTTAGAGACGGGTTGCTTAAGAATGCTCCAAATGTATTTTGCAACATGTTTTTTTAATAACTATTTGTTGTAAATCGTTTTGGTCAAAATATACAGAGATTTTTATTTGACAATAGCAAATACAGCAATTTTTTTGTCCTGTTAACAGCATTCAACTTTAACTGAACTTTTGTAGAACCCGATGAACTTTCATAACCTGTGTGTGGAGGTATCATGGGGTTGAAAATCAGTGAGGACCACAGGAAATCAGTGACAGATTTGTGTAGCAGGAGTGCACAGCCTGGAAGCACAGGGAGGGGTTCCTGGCCCCTATGATCGTAGACCACATGATACCTCCACGCACACGAACATGCAGTCGAACCAGCCTGATTATTGCATGATCAGCATACGGTCCCTAGAACTTAAGCATATCAGGGGACAAGCATCAAAAAAAAGATTTGCTTAGGACACAAAAAAATCCACCCACTAAAGTATAGAATAGCCTCCAAACATAACGACCGCCAAGCTGTTTTGCAACTCTTAAATGATTAAACCATCAAATGGGGTCGGCATCGCAGTCAAGGTGCATTTCTGTTCCTATTTCATTTTCCAACAAAATAAAATATTTAACACTACTAAAGTTCTCCCCTGCCTCTGTATAAAAGTGCTGTTGCTGTGAGATAGAACTTTGTAAAGTGATCCTGACTTTGGATCACTGAATTTTGGATGGAAGTGACATTGTTTGCATAATCTTTCGGGATTGTTTGTGGGTTGTTGTTTTTTATAAATATCCCCTGCGCTCAGCCAGACATAAATTTCTAATCCAACAGAAGCCCTCTAGAGTAATAATCCTGAAAATTGACAGATTAGAAGAGGGATTATTGAAGAGGCAGCTCTATCCAGTGTAATCCTTGTGTGGATGTTGTGCTGGTGTGATCTCTGGTGTTGTTTGCTCATTATAAAACTCAGGTTATAATAGGATAACAGAACATCATGTTTTACCACATTTCTTAATATTTAAACATAATATTCTCATGCTTTTGGAAAGCTAAAACAAGTTAGTCATAGTATATTTTCCAAAACTAATCTCAGCACATGTCTGTGCTGTAGTGCATTGTTAGGGTTGTTTGGAATGCTAGGGCCACTGCAAGACATCTCTTATTTAAGTGTCACTTTTATCTTTCATTTTATCATGTTTTTTGGAAGCCCTTCAAGCATTTTTATTATTTTAATTAAATGGCTTGGTTGTCATGAGGCCACAGGTTTGGTCAACTAATATTTATCTGAACCAAAGGTAAAAGTATGGGAATATCCTAAAAAAAAAATTATTTTAAAAGCCTTTACCAAAGCAAACTGATTCCAAGAAAAAAAACAGCGATTAAATGATTAGGATAAGTTTTATGACTTAAGAAGCTTTGATATGTTATTCCATGAGTAGAAAGTCTGTGATCTGAAAGTGTGCAATCCTCCTGATGTGTTTTGTGCTAATCTCTCATTCCTTCAGAAAAAGAGCAAGCTTCACTACCACATTGCAGTGATCATAAACTACCTGGGCCACTGCATCTCTCTGGGAGCCCTGCTGGTCGCCTTCATTCTCTTTATGAGGCTAAGGTGAGTGTATTTTATTTGGATATATGATTTGTTTTAATCATGGCTGGCTTGATGGCTTGAGGATCATTTCTAGGTCCGAATTGCCAGCTGGTAGGCCTGAATGTGGGACTAGAGAGGTGAGCTAAGAGTGTAGCGTGTTGGATGAGCCCAGTCGCGGAGACTAACGAGAGAGCTGGTACCCACGCGCTTTGTTCTGAGAACGCTC
>JBBKCR010000027.1:6362428-6416384 GCA_037577295.1 Ladigesia roloffi | reverse complement strand
CACATGAAGTAAACTTACAATACACAGAGATGCATTAGTCCTATCCATTCTCAAAAAGCCTGTTTTCATGTTACAAAACAGGCAGAATAATATATTTGACATCTAAAGCTGAGTGCAGGCTCTTTGACCCCTATTGTCCATGTGTTGTGGTGGGACAGTAGTGCAAACCTCAAAAACATTTGCTTTGACTCATACAGATTAGGATGGATCTATTGTTTTATTACAGAATGCTGTCTGTTCCCGCTTAAAAACAGAGGATTAAGTCAAGATGAGCTGAGAATTCAGTGCATTGGTCATGCTTCAAGCATGATTTATTTCCTTTGAACAGGACAAGCATACACAAAAACAGCGAATACATTTCAGTAGATGGAGTCAGACCTTTTTGTTTTAGATTTGAATCTTTTCTCTTTCTTATTAGTCAACCATGGTGTTTCAAGTTACGTAGAATGCAGACTAACTGGCAGCTTTTCATGAAGTTGCCCCAAGGCAACATCTCTTAACACAAACTAATGAAACTCCATAGGACACTTAATTCCATTAGCCAGGCCGGTCCCTACAGTTTCTTTTAGCTATTCATTTTACTCCATGTGTCACGTTACGCATTAAACAGCACCTTAACATCCACACATATATACACTTTACCCTCCCACCACAAGGCACAGATGCATCAATAAGGCTTACTTCAATTAGCTGTGAGCAAAGTTTTGTCAAAAAAACAAGTTGTTAGCTCAGAAGAGACAGCTTAAGCAATTACTTGCTAATCTGCCTCCATAATAATACTGAACCATGTAATTCATAACATTTTATACAGTGCAAAAGACTTATGCACCATATATCTGGGCAATACATGTAATATTGCATGGGGAAAAAATGTGTGTGCCTTGCAATCAGAGTGCTGGCCCTGCAATCACAGGGTAGTGCAATCACTACTGCTAGTGGGTCTCTTGAGCAAGCCCACAGCCTCACTTGGTGAATGGGTTAAATGTAGAATTTCACTATGTGTTCTACTTGTATGCATATGACAACCTTATCATATATATGTTTGTATCATGTATATCATTAGAATACATTATCACTTAAGACTTGAGACTATAAATAAACTTTGTTTCATATTTACATTCATTATATATTTTCAGATCATAAACTTTGGGGTTTTTTTATAGCAGCAACCTTATGTGGGACCATTAATCAACCTAGAAAAGTTGTAAACATAAAGCTACAAGATTGATTGTTTTCCATTTTCTTTTATTGTCAGATCTGGTGTAGGCTGGTTACTGCAGCATATAATTACTTCCATGTGACCAACTTTTTCTGGATGTTTGGTGAGGGTTGCTATCTGCACACGGCCATCGTGCTGACCTACTCCACTGATAAGCTGAGAAAATGGATGTTCATTTGCATCGGCTGGTGTGAGTGTTGCTTTTGACCTATTTTGCTGACGGTTTCATCCACAATGTAATAATGAGTTTAAAAATAGATATAAATTGTTATAAATTGGTGTTTATATGTGTTTATTTTACAATTCTACAAGTTTTGCAAATTCAAAATGGTTTTAGCATTTTACTCAAACCGAAAACAAAGAATAATCCTTATAGACTCACTGCAAATTCTGTTCCAGGAACAAACTGCTGACTAATGACAGATGATTACCTGTTTAACATTGTGCAACCTGATGCCATAATTCAAAATGGCATAAAAGAGTGCAGCTACTTAGGCACTAGAGTGGTATTCTCATTACATCAGTGTGGTATTGTTTATTGTTAAACATCGAAAGTAATAATAATGGGAGGCATTTAGTTTTGCTTTTCTACTCTCAGGTATTCCGTTTCCCATTATTGTTGCATGGGCCATTGGAAAGCTGTACTACGACAATGAAAAGTAAGTACCTTTCATGCATGAGTTCTAATCTTTAGATCTCTCGACACACACACGCACACACACACAGTAAAAGCAGTACCATGCCTTATTTGTGGTTTATCAATAATTACACTCAGAACACACTTCCTGGGGTTCTGAATTATTGACTACTGTCATTCTGAAGTCTTGGCATTGTTGTGATTAAGGTCAATTTTATGCTGTATTCTAGTCATCCTAGGTTAACAGTCATCTGTTCTTTTTCCATTAAATGAAATGTAGATTAATGCAATTCATTATAATTTCATCAGTGTTTCTGGTCTGCATTTAACCGGGTTATATGAAAAATACACCATTCTAGAAAATCCTAATAACAAAGTAAGAATTGTTCACAGAAGCTGATTGAAACCAGACAATAGAAACATGTAATGCCAGTAAAATCTAAGAATCTTATAATAGAAAACTGTTATCTGGTGTTTTATTAATACTTTATTCTTAAAGTTAATATCATCTCATGCAATTCTACTTAAAAATAATAATGTAAATACATATTTAAAAGTTTTGACAACAGCAAAGCAGTGACAACAACATAGCAAAATGGAGACTTTTTAGTAGAACCTCATCTATTTTTAACAGAAATGTTGCATCACTGATATTACAGTGGGTTTTGTTTTCATCAGATTTAAGGTATTAAAAATTTTCAACATCATCCCAATCCTATTGCAAAGGAGAAAGGGCCGTCTTCATGCTGACACTGCAGCATCGATATTCATCATTTTTATGTTATATTTGTATCAGACCAAAGATATGAACGCAGAGACAATCTCCTGCAAATGACGTGTCAAAGTAGCAGCTTCCATTGAAGTTATTGTTGGAGAACTCAGCCAGACCTCGCTAAACAGGCACATTAAATTTCCCACACAGGCCCCATCAGCAAAACTCCGGTAGCTGTTCTCTAATTCAAGTTGACAGTCAGCAGGCATGGCCCTTCAAAGTTTTTATTTCCCATAGTCTTCACTGCCAGGCAATCATTTCAACCATTCCACACTTGGGACTTGGCTTACAAGCAGACACATACACATGCTCAGAATACACTCACACAAAGAGGTCAGTGAGTGAGTCTTGTATAGTTAATTTCTACATGAACCTGTGGATATTCTTGGGTCTATTCCCAGACTAAAAACCGCCCAGACCAACACTGCACTGCAAGAACATCTTCGGCTCTCTGTCTCACGTATTTATACACACACAGAGAGGCTTGATTATGCAGCCCACTGAACAGAAGCTGTAGTATTAACGATTGCAGCCATATCTTCGCCCAAGGGACAGCTTCCTTTCTTTGTTCCATCTCTTTGTACTTCAAAAGTGCTTGTTTTTGAAGTTTTGAATCCCCTTCCACATTTTAATATATTCAAATATTTTTGAAGGTCATCGTCTTCAACAAACATCACAATCTTCCTTGGATTTGGTTTAGTTAATTCCCTCACTCCCTCTCTAACTCTCTGTATCCAGCCTATGTTAAAATGATCCAATCCGAGTGCCTGGAGAAATGGGCCAGGTTTGTCTGTATGCTATTGGATAACAAAAGAAGATAACTGAGCTTTGTGGGTTGGGATTTTTCCCGCAAAATCTCTGTGAGGGCCGAGATTATTTTGGCTTTTATATTGAAGAACTTTCTTTTGTTTATGCAACTGCAGGTGCTGGTTTGGAAAGAGAGCTGGGGTTTATACGGACTACATCTACCAAGGCCCCATGATACTTGTCCTTCTGGTGAGCTGGAGTATATTTGAGAAGTTTATATTCTAACAAAAAATGTGAACACATGTGAACACATTCTTTTTGTGTTCAAAAAGAATACAATTCTTGTGCTGGATTTCCAAATAATATTAATGTCAATTGTGTTTATGTCAATATTGTTAATGTCTATCTGTAGGCCTATCTATATTCCAAACAAATTTTGGCCCAAGAAATTGGACGTTGCTGCCATGGCCCCTAAAACTTGCCTACAGTGATAAGCCTGAGCTTCCAGGCAAAACTAAAGTACCAAATATTTAGCACAGATGGCAGCTAAGTGTTTATATCTAGAGCACAGACAAAAAAAGAAATGAAAATGATTTAGCCAGTTCTCATTTCCCAGCTCTCATCATTAGCCGCATGCTTACTTATTTCATGTTTTCTCCTACTTCACAGATCAACTTTATTTTCCTTTTCAACATTGTGAGAATCCTGATGACGAAGCTGAGGGCCTCGACTACTTCAGAGACCATTCAGTACAGGTGAACCTTTCAGTTCATTTGAGTCCCATACAGAGGCAGAAGCTAGCTGACTGAGAGCAGGTTGAACTCTTGACTATACAGCGCTAAATATAAAGCTGAACTGGACTGAAATAAATATTGCTGAACTGATTGATGATATAATCTAATGCCAGTCTAGTACTGTAGATATCTGTATCCATCCTTAAGGGCAGCAAATCATTGATCCAAACGCTAATCCTTTAAAAAATAGTACTGCATGAAGGGAAAGAAATGTTTATCTGTCAGTGGTTCAGCCACAGTATTCCACAGTTGTGATTAATGTTCTTGACAGGCACATTCAGTAGCCCATAAGAACTGAATACATGCTGTTCAAAGAACATTTATCTCAGTGTCATTGTGTTTGACAGCCAGCCTGGCGTTCAGCTTAATATCACTGGTCAAGTATATTACGTTAAACATCGTCATCTCTGACTAGCCGATGATCATTCTGTGTAATTTGGTCAAATCAATCACAACTAGAGCATGTGCAACTGTCATGTTGCAGTAATTAAATCAGACAGCAAAACCATTTCTGTGTTAATCAATCTTTCTGCAATTCAGTTTGATACAGCTACTTTTTGGGTATGCTAGCTTTCAGAATGCTAACTGATTAACAAGCTAATTTGAATATCCAGAGTCATGCTTCAGGGCTTTGAAATATTACTGAAACAATATGTTCCAACACATGTAATCCCTTTGGGCATGCATGTAGCATCTGAATACTAAATACAATCCATATCCCATCTTACTATCGAGCCCTCCAAATTTGCAGTTATTGCTTTGTGCCTTCTGCTTTTCCAAAGCTAAATGCAATTGGGGACTCTGTGGTAAGTTTCCTTTTACCATCCGTCCATGTCGGGATAATGAAAAATATATAGCATTTTCAGGTTTCACAAACTCAGTTGCAGAGTTTCCTTGTGAAGTTTAGTCTTACTTAGTGTAACTTGACAATCATGATGCTATTTTAACTGCATCAATCACTCCCACCTACAGAAAAGCAGTGAAGGCTACTCTGGTTCTGTTGCCACTGCTGGGCATCACCTACATGCTGTTCTTTGTGAACCCTGGCGAGGATGAGATCTCACAGATCGTTTTCATCTATTTTAACTCTTTCCTTGAATCCTTTCAGGTAAGCAACATTTTTTCACAAGTTTTCACTGATGGCCTCAACTGCGCTGAGGCATGCTAACTTCCAGTAGAGAAACATGAACCTGGACAAAATGAACAACTTTTAGCTGGTCTTTTGCCATCCTGGAAACTGCCTTAACACTGGCTTGAGAGCGTTATAATGTGAAAGCAATTCACTTATTTCTTGAATTCTACAATTTGAATCCTACAACCATGGCACATCCATTTTTTTGGAAAGATAAGGGGTCGAAGTCAAACTGGACCATGGTTTCTGAGCCAAGGCTCAATTTGTGTCATAGTTTATGTTATGTTGTAGTGTGATGTAAATAAAACAAAAAATGGAAAAAAACAAAAAACAAAACTAAATTGTTGTCAATGCGAGGTGAAAATACAGCCATATCCCCTGCATTAGCAATGTTTCTTGTGGTTGGTTGTCATTTCAATTCTTTGTTCATCTTTTACAACATGTGTGTACTAAAACTTGCCCTATTTGGAATTTTCTTGACTCAAGCCCATTTAAAATTTATTAGAAAATGCTTTCAACCTTACTCAGTATTAAAAGGTTAAAATAAATCCAAAAAAGGTTGAATTCAGTTCAGAATACTTAA
This sequence comes from Ladigesia roloffi, assembly GCA_037577295.1. NCBI lineage: Eukaryota > Metazoa > Chordata > Actinopteri > Characiformes > Alestidae > Ladigesia > Ladigesia roloffi. The sequence continues at coordinate 6,410,500 of JBBKCR010000027.1, read as the reverse complement.
AAATGACCAGGCTTATGTTTGCAGAGGTATTCTGGTAGGGGGCATATATGTGTAACTTTTCAGAAGAAAAATGTGTTAATGTTGTTTTTGAATTTATCGTCTATTTCTTTCAGGGCAATCACATAATAGTTCTTGTGCAATTCTTTGAATATTTTATTCTCTAAAAACACTAGTGGCATCCAACTTTATAGGCTTTATAGCAGTGTAGATCTTTTATGAAGGCCATCCCAGCAGTTTCCCCATGGTACAAATATAATTGAGATTGTTTGAAGACAATGATTAAACATTTATAGATTAAGGCCAGATGAAAAAAGTGCCACAAAGTGTTCAAGAGATGCCTTGGAATCATCCATTTTTGGCTCCCTAAAAGAGATTTGTCAATGTACCTATACATTAAACTGGTAAGGTAAGGAAGACTATAGTTCTAAAAAAAATATGGATAGGTCAGTTCTATAAGTAATAAAGTGTGAATATATTTCCAATAATACATGTGTGCCAATTGCTTAATGTAATTTAGGTGAAACAGTACATATATACTTTTCATTGCACAATACAATTATGTTAATATAATAATTTAAGTCTTTTTTTCTCTTTCTCTTCAGGGCTTTTTTGTCTCAGTGTTTTATTGTTTCCTGAACAGTGAAGTAAGTACATTTTCAATCTTTACTCCCTTCTCCCACTCTGCCCTTGCTTTGTCTAAGCTGCTTCACTCAGCTCGCAACAACAGAAGCGTATAATCCCCCATGCAGCCTAGGGAGGACAGCGCTAAAAACACACTCCAAGTCAAGCCTGTCGAAACCCTGAAGTGCAGCGCAAGCAACCCCAAGTAATTTGGCCAGGGCAGATTCCCTCTGCCTGACCTGGCCAATCAATAGGACCACATTGTGTTTCTCCTTCAAGCCCACAAACAAACGAACATTAGTCAGTGGCAAAGGGGTCAATGGCATTAAATTTGGCGCTGTCATATAAGCAACATAGGGGCTAAATCTAGACTATTTTAAACAAATGTTTTTCTTTTAAGGGTTCTGCTTTAGGAAATGGCCTCTAAATGCCCTGAAGATGCCATACAGTGTGGATCATGGTCACGTTGTTTTGCATTGATCTAATCAGTAAATCAAAGCAAATAAAAAAACAGTGGTATGTGCTTGATCCAAAGCCACCCCTAACCAGAGTCAGAAATCAAAATTCAAAATCAAAGCAAAACATATCATATATCCCTCATCTCACTCTGGCAGGACAAACAAGACGTCCGCATCAGTGATAACACCATTCTGTTTCAACAACCTACAAGAGGCACCACAATTTGAAATACAAGTCTTCTTCAAACACTTTGCCAGCAGCAATATGATACTGAGGCTAAAGAATGACCTTAAGTCCAGCTGACAGTGAATAAATTGTTGTCTATTTTCCAGTTCAAGGTTGCCTTTTTCACACAGATTGTCCTCATGTACAGAGAGTCGAATAAGTAGAAGACAAATGCACAGATAAAATGTTCAATTGTACTGTATATATTAAATCTACAACGTCAATACAGCTTCTATAAATGTCCTAACCGTAATACTGAATTTGTCATTTAGTATTTTAAGTAGACATTGAAACACAGATGCTTTATTACAGTCACACTCTAAATTAAAGGCTTTTACACATGTCAATTTTAGCTGTCAAAATCACATACTGTATCTTTTACCATCTCGTAAAGCCCAACCTATGTCTCTTATATTGACACATAACACATAACAATTAGTATAATCCTGAGATAGTATAATCTTAAACGTTTCACAAAGCCATTACAATTATACAGTGCTTTTTTATAGTTTGTAGAAAGGGGAAAGAATGCTGGTACTTAGTATAATCAGGGTTTTTATCTGGTTGTGGATGTATGCTAATGTATTCGCCAAATGCAGAAATAGAAGGCCTTTTTAATTTTAGCATTCGGTTCTAATGGATGCACAGCCCCATAACTAATAAACTTGCAGCACAAATCCCTATATGGTTTGTTACTCAGTGCAGTTCACTGCTAACTTGTCAGTAATTGCATTACACCCACGTGTGCCCTCTATCTGTGCATCATTAGCAAAACACATCGCTTTAAGGACCGAAGCCCTGGAATGTTCCAGTCTTGAATTGTAGCACAAGCTAATTACCTATGTGCCACCAACACTCTGGCACTGATGAACAGCCTGAATCTGAAACCCACTCTGTGGATGCCAGCTGCTCTATGGGGAAATTGGTTTAAACTTCTGTTTGTTCATGGATCTAAGGCCAGATGCAAGTGTGAACTTTAATCTAACACACAAGCATGTATGAAAATGATCTTTGGTCATTTAAAGGGTAGATTCTATCAAAGCCATTGTAACACACTCCTGATGATCTGCCCAGTCTACAAGCATATGCCGAATGACAGAAACTCATTCATTCCAAATTCACAGCCAAAATCTCTGCTCTGATCTAATTAACGATTAAAGTCATACTGAACTTCACAGTATGTCACCAATGGGACACATATCACATGGTCACATATGCACTTGCATTTGCTTGGGTCAAAATACTGAAATTTGGCCGCAGACAGACTATTGTATAGGCTTGGCACACAGTGGGGGTGCTGCCTACATCTAAAGTGTCTCTGAACTTGACAGCAAAGCAGCAGTTGAGAATATCAAGAGTCGCACCCCTGCGTTTGAATGGCAGGAGAAATTTCTCAGTGAACTTTCTCAAAGACAAGGCGCATTGAGCGAGATGAAGACAAAGGCAGGTTAATGTTTATCATGAAATCCCTCACATTGATTTGCTAAGACGGCTGGTTTTAAAAGGCCCTGGGCATTTCCTTTTAACTGGCAGCTCATTGATTAAATAAAACACCCAGTCTGTGCCAGAGAGTAAAACACTTTATGATAGTGCCTTTAAACATGTTTAGACAACTGCACTCATATGCAGTTTGCCAAACATGCTCTAGACTCTAAAAGTTATAGATTCTGCTGTCAAGAGAATGTAGTTTCTTTGTAAAATGTCTGAACCTTGTGCTAAATGTGTTGGCCTTTCTGCATGTGACGTACATCACACTATGGTATTGATTACAAAATGTTAATGATTTGACTCTACATATAAGACCAGCTCAGAGCAGAAGCTGCCCTTTTCCGCTCCTGCCGGACTAGTCCCCTGGTGCAAATTGTAATCTTTTATAAGAAAAATGATGAAATGTTCACAAATCAGAGGAAAAGGGCATCATCCACCAACAGAATTAGATCATGTCTATCTACCTGCCTACATATCTGTCAACCTCTCTTCACCATAGAGAACAGGCTTTACAGATAGGTGCATTCTCCCTAATGACCTCAATAGCTGATGCCATGTTTAAAGGTCACATGGAAATTGAGCTGACATTTTCCTTGACTTCCCATAAGAAACTAATACAATCCAAAACACATATCCTGAAACATAATTAGTACTTTTTCTCCCCATCCTCCAGTGCCCATGAAACATTCAATTATTTATTTGAGTATGTATGTAACTACATGAAACTTCTTGTTCATTTTTTACATTAGCCCTATTGTATTATATCAGTAAATTTTTCAGTTTGATGGACAGGAACATGCTCTTGTTTTTATGTTCGACTGAGCAGCCACATTCGTGAAAGCCACTCTGTTGCATAACAGAGCAATAATTTAAATTGGACGAGTAATTACCATCTGCACAGTAAGTGTTATGATGCAAATTCAGTAGTGAAGTACCAAATGTAAGCCTTATGAAACCTTTCATCTGGTTCTGTCGCCAAGACCTTTTGCAGTCGCATCTTTAATTATCTGATGAATCTCTGGAAAATTTCTGGAAGAAAATCAGCCATGTGTAAAAACAATACGAGTTTTAATTAATTAATAGTGTCCAGAAGTTTCTGATTTTAAGTTTTTAACAGTCCAGATTACTTCAGACACAACCATAATGCCAAACCATGTAATGAAACACCAACAACATTTTTCTCACAGACATATGAGTACATTTACATGTGTATATGGACAATGTAGAAAATGGTGTCTGCAAACACGAGGGAATTTGAAAGGGACTATTTTGTCATATCTGAATACGCTACAGCACACGAAAGTCTTCCTATGCATTTGACTCTTTCAGTAAGAAAATTAGCGGGCAGTCAGGAACACAGCACCCAGGGAGCATTGCGTGGGGACAGTACCTTGCTCAAGGATACCAGTCTTGGTAATCAAATCCACGATTATCTGATCAGAGGACAAGCGCCCCAACCACTAGGCCACCAGCTGTCCTGTGTTTGATGTTTTATATGAACAAAATAAAACTACTTCAGCTTGCTAATGTCAGAAAAGCATGATTCTTTGTGGTGATTTGCTGTGTGATACACAAATAAGTTTATACTGGTAGTGTAATCTGACCCATTTTGCACTTCATTGCTAATGTTGCTAAATAAGTGCTACACGTGTTGTGAATTAATGGTTTGAACACAAGTCTTTCAGAAGTAAATCGATTACAATCGTGTGCTTTTATTTATTTCGTCACACATTTGGTGTGGATTTTAATATTCAAATACCTGCTCCCACATATAATCCACTCATCAATGTTATTCTCTCTTCCACAGTTCATAACCCTAGAGCTGTTTGCACACTTGTACACATAACTTAGTTATACCTGCTGTGGTTTTTATGTTCCACCCACACCCCTGAATCGACAAGACACTAACATCTAAAAGTCTCTGCCTGCTGTTCTGAACTAGAGGGATTCTGTTGAAGTCTACTAGCTTTGTTTACTACATCTCAAGCTCCAAGAAGGAAAAGCACAGCATGTTCTCTTGCAGTTACCTGATGCAAGACTAAAGACATCTAACCATTTATTTTTCAAACTGGCAAATAAAGTTGTCTCTGTCAAACTGGTACAAATCTATATATTTCAGATCTGACAGAAAGTGTTGGAATTCTTCAAAGCCTAAAACTAAAAAATCATATGATCTTAGGCATAAACTGGCCTGACACTCTCTTTTTCTCACTTCCAGGCATTAATTGGCCAGTGACAAGGTTAGCTGGTTATAAGGGTCCTATAATGTTTGACAGAAAAATTGTAAAATTTGTAATGACGTGGAATATGGACAAGCGCAATATGGATCATCAGGGGCAAATGAAAGCCATTTAGTTTGAATGAAAGCCAACAACCATAAACAAGTTCCAATAATTTTGCCACTCTCTAGTTTCTTGTCTGTTGTGGTGCTAATTTCAGTTTCCATTTACAGCAATCAATCTTCCCAGCTCTCTTTTCAGTCTTGTTCTCCTCCCTTTTTGGTTATATAAGAACAAGCTTTTATATATTTCCACTTTGTTCCATGCTTATTTACAGAAGGATAGAGAATGCAAATAGGGTTGATATTTTCATGATTCGGTTTTTAATTGAGATACACTTTGCATTTTAATACTTTTGGTTATCTATAAGAGCTTGCGACTTTTTATTATTTGTTCTAAACTAGAAAAAAGGATTTAGTCAATATTTTGGCAAGAAGATATCAATAGATTAATAATACAGTGGCAGTTGATAGTCTAATGGTTCTGGAGTTCGTCCTGCAATCAGGAAGTTGTGGGTTTGATTCCAAAGACTGCTAAACACCTCTGAGTTACCCTGAGGAATGTACCAACCACACACTGCTCCCCGGGTTCCTGGCTGCTCGCTTGGGGAATTGGTCAAACACAAAGGAAGAATTTTGTGCTGTTCACACTGTGTGCTGTGGTGTGTTCACCACAGGATATATAAAACTTGTGAATTAAACCCATATTACTGTATTTAATATGATTTGTACATTAATATGCCACTGTACTGCTTTCATATTATTGTCAGCATTGACTCCAATATTACTGTGATTTAGTCAAAACAATTCAGTCTTCATTAATATTATATTATTGCTCACAAGGTAGATTACAACCAACAGGTAGCAGTCCCAGAATATGTAACAATGTAGTACCAATTTTGTCCCTAATACAATTTATATATTGGATTCCTTGGTGAATAGTCTTGGAGACTTAAAGTTGCTCACTGCAGATTTTTTTGTATCTCCCCAGGTTCGCTCAGCAGTTCGGAAGCGCTGGCACCGCTGGCAGGACAAGCACTCCATCCGAGCCCGGGTGGCCCGGGCCATGTCCATCCCCACCTCTCCCACCAGAGTCAGTTTCCACAGCATCAAACAGTCATCTGCCGTCTGATCTCAAATAATCTCGACCACCAAACAATTACTTTTACTGCACATCCCAGCCCCCCAACCCTCGCTAACTACAGCTAACCCTCCACTTCTTCAAGCAAACCCAGGGAACAGCTGCGGTCCAAACAGGGTATGAGGCCTTCAACTGAATGACACCTCCTAAATGGGGTAAACTCAGAATTAATACTCACCTGGCAGGTCTGTGAAGAGAATGGAGATGAGGGGACATAAAACAGGGAGCGGAGTCATTTTCTGATTGTGTGAGAGGACTGGACTCCATTGTACTGGGCAGAATAAAGGACAGAGTTGTCTGGAAAAACACTATGGTGGAGTCTGTCAGGTAGAAATGATCAAAATGTCATTTTCTTTTCCCTTGGTCAGCCCTCCTGTGTGTGATTTTCTCTGTAGGACACTCTCTACCGGTGGCCATGCTACGTCTCCAGACCTATGGGATCGGGATTATAAAGCGTGGAACTTCGTGGAGAAATGTGTCAAATTACTGCAGGTTTTGTGTCACATTATTTGTGGACAGTTGCTTTAAAAAAAAAAACTATCAAGAGCAGGTGCTGGGGTGAATCTTTTGCTGTGTTGAAGCACTTCCATAAGTATAATGTCACCACAGGTATATGTCTGATGACTATATGGACCATCTTTCATATATGAAACTATTACAGCTTTGAGAAGTTACTGCCCAGCAGCAAGTTTATAGACAAACATCCTCATTCATTTCCCAAAATATTAATTCCTGGTTTCACTTTAGAGGCTCAAACATTCAGACAGATTGGCCATGTTAATTTATTAGAACACAAATTTTCTGCATATGACTATAAAGCATATGATGAATCTGGAAAGAGATAAGCTGCGACAGTCTTTTTTTCATTACTTTTTCATTTTTTATTTTCAGAGAAGGTCAACATTATAAACATATAATTAGTTTCTAATGTAACTGGAATGTCCCTCAGTTGTATGTCTACAAACATGTTATCGGACATTTTACTCTCTCATTATTCCAAAGGCCCTGTTGATACCTGGATGGAATATGTTTTGGTGATGATAGGCAATCTAATTATTCAAACCATATTTTGAGGTGAACAGGGGCACTTCTGACCACAAAACATTTGTAATGTTAATGCCGAAGCATCTTGATATGCCCTCGACAGTAAAAGAGAACCACTCATATTAACCACGCCACCGCCTTCACCAAAATAAATAAGACTCAGATAATTCTGGACATTTTGGTCTCAAAATTAATGCATAAATTAAAAGTAAAAACGTAGTCCAGCGAACATTTTTATGTAAGAAATTCGATCACAAGCAACCAAGTGTAAACAGCGTTTTGTATGTTGTGTTTAGATGAGTCAAGGCACATGTTAATGCCAGATATGAATAGGGCCATAGGCATATCTTGCATTTTATCTAGAACCTAAACATACTGCCGCATGGTTGGTATAGCTAAACTGATCTTCAGATATTCAATAAGAGTATATGTCCAGTGGGATCACTAAACCTTTTTTTTGCTTCAAACTTTGAAATGTAGGCATTTCTTTTCATTTTAAAACTAGCTCTACCCACTTTTTTCTCTGTTTTCCAGGCCTCTGGGACCTCACATCCTTTTTGAGCATGCCAGGGATGAGAGCGTAGGGACATTTTTTCCACCTGGTTAAATGTTTCTAAGGCAAATCCAAAAAACGCTGAGTGACAGGCTTTGACTTAATAAAAAACATATGAAACCAAAAAAATAGGATTCCATTGCATACCATTGTAAGAAGCCCAGGCGCACAGGCGACTGAATGTGTTTGGGTAGTATGCAACTCGCATATTCTCAAATAACCAGCAAGCTAACAATATAAACACAGACGACACACTACTAGACACAAGGCTAGGCAAAGACATGGCAAGATGGATGTGAGGACAGGGCTTCCCCAAAAACAATTCAAACCACACAAAACATAGAGAGAAGTGGAAGGAATTGCTTGGAATTTCTTCAGAAGATTTTCTCCCAGCATAACAGCCTTAAAACCATGACATTGTGTGCACAAACTGAAACACATTTTGACATTTAATCACCACTTCTGCAGGCAGATAGAACAAATGTCAATTACTGTGGACAGGAGAGCTGTCATCATGTTAATTGTGAGCACTGTTGTTGTAGATCACCCTCTCCAGTATTTATTAAAATTTTTTTGTATTTTTATAAAATGCGCTGATAAAACACTCAGGCAGAATGCAGAAAGGATGTTCTGAAACGATGTACAGAGTTCACCTGCCCTCCTACAGTCATCTAAGACAGGTTTTGCCTTCCTAATCCATTCTAGACAGAAATCATGTAGACAACTTGCATTTCCCACCATGACATCAAACATATCTGTAATAACAAACATATTGAAGGATCTGGTGGCACTTCTGTGATGGGCATGTAACTGAGGCCCCTTTTTGCCCTGCCTCTCTCTGAAAGGCAGATATATTGGCAGAAATAGGACAATGGTCTTTGAGTGCTTTTTTGGCCACTGACTCACTCCACAAAGTGGCATTTCGATGCGACACAGCTTACTGACAACCAGATCAGTGTTTTAACAGAAACTGCACACTGTGTTTAAATAGCATTACGAAGCAATGCAAAGTTCTCCTATTGAACAGAGACGAAGATAAGAAGGGAACTGTGTGAATAATCCAAACCTGATATACACACCACACTTGCATCCTACAAATCATCCCCAGAAGCACTGTAAAATGCCAGAGAGTTCTTTCATATGCTTGGGAAACCAGTGTGGGAATGAAGAACTGAGGCTGATCCATCCATCTTATTGAGTGATATGTCCATGCATATTTTACAGATTACAGTGAGAAGCTGAGTTTGGAGGATTGTAAATTTACCTCCATGCGATACCTGAGCCAAGGTCTTTGACTGCTTATTACTGACTACTCTTAGCTTGCCATGTTGAATCGAATTAAATCTATGTGTTGTGCCGGTAAAAAAAAAACATAAAAAATAATGAGCAACATTGATCAAATACTGACACAGAACTTATAGCTGTGAGATTACCCCACATTAAGAAACACATTGCACTTTGTTTAGGTTAGCACGCCTAGACCCTTGGTCATTCTGGCATAATATAGCAACGTTCCATCATGCTCATTGTATATTCTAGTAGCATCATCTAAGTTACAGCTGCATTAGCTTTGGTTAGTAGGACCCAATAGATGTAAGACTTTTCTGTCCGATAACCCTGATTTTGAGGGGCTAACATTCTGGTGACTGACATGATTTTATACTTAAATTTTTTATTTTATTTTATATTATGGTACTTTTTTGTTAAACAGTGCTTTACTGATTGGTGATTGCCAGTTGTAAGTTGTCACATTTCTAAGAACCAAAACTAACAGTCAAGTAAGCAGCAAAAACTAACAGTCTTAAACAATATGAAAATGTAGTACTGGGGTGGAGCTACCCATAATTTATTTTTTTTATCTCACTAGTTACATGGAAAATATTCAAATGGATCTGTTTTTAGTACTATAAACATAATCACAGTAGCACAAAAAAACTTGTGATCAAATTTACCAATATCACTTGTGTTGCCATCATATAGCAAAAGAAAAAGATGCATCATATGAGGTTCCTAAAAGTAGAACATCAATGACCAGGTTTCACCCAACTATCAAGAAATTCCTACTTCAAAATCCTTTGAAACAGTGACCAAAAACATTTTTTTGCCATATCTGATACAGATAAAATTGTGCATTACCAAAGACCAAAATATCCATTAGGCTCAAGTGATTACACATGACCACTACATATGATATTAGAGGGGTGGTTTTCTTTCTGTAAACACTCTGTAATCTGACATTTAGAATCACCTGCATCAAGCTTTGTCTCATTCTGATGGTTTTTCAGTAAAAGCTGGCCATTTTATTGGCATTTGAAAATAATCACCTTTCCACTGAAGTAGCATGCATTAAAAAACTAAGGATGCAATCCCAACAAATTTGTTTTAATGCATTTTCAGCCTTTTATTTTTTTATCTTTTATTAACTCCTCAATGGCCTGTGAAAAGTGCTTAGCGAATCAAAAGCTTGGAAACATATGGAAATTGACAATATTTTGTTTGTTGTTTGGCACTGAAACGATGGATTAACCCCAATTTCTCCAGTAGGAGACTCATCATTTATGCTTTCATTTTGATCACTGCACTTGTTTGACTGCAGTTTATACAGCATGTCAGTTAAGAGTTCTGCTGACTCTTGTGAAAGGATGTATGAAATACAGATAATGGATGGCCGGGGAGAGCTTAAGATGCTTGAGCTTTTGTTGGTTTGTAAAATGGAGCTGTTTGGCTGCAAATGTGAAAGTGGCTAGAGGGTATTTGAGGGTTTGATTCAGCCTAATAAGCGGAAGCTTCACAAAACAAAGCTCTCAGCTCTCTCCTGGACACACCATCAGAAATTTCTCTTTATTTATAGCACTTTCTTGGACACTGGTTCAAATGGCCACCACTGGTGGCAGGAAGCCAACAATTAAAAAGGCTGTTCAGGAAGAATCAAGGACATTAATCTTCTAAAACTCTATATTGGATATGAGCATGATTATTTATTATCACCATAAGCCATAAAGGCCTACCGGTGTCCCTGCATGCATTGAAACCACGGCTTTCATATAATTATATAGGTCAATTAATTAACAGATATTAACTTCAAGGCAATTAAGTCTAGTTCTAAAAGTTGCACCATTCAATCTTAAAAGTTTCCTAAAATTTATACAAATACCCGCTCACACCAGTGATGTCAAATCTACTAATATTTGAGTGTAAGCCACTCATCCATCCTTTAAATATTCACAGTATGTGTGCTACCTTTCAGCAGTTTCATCCAAGCTCTTTTCCCTCTAACACCTTTTGTTGAGAACTGGGTCAGGCAGCCACCAGGCGCTAGCGTCAGACAGGCATCATTCCAGAGAAAATTATCGTCAACCCGCTCAAGCCTCTGCAATATACAAACATGTGATATGCTCACTCTGTCTGGTAAAAACGTTCCAACATTTGCTTATATGCTTCATTCTGAAAGATGGGGTGAGGGGGAGCATTGGACATAAACTTCATATAACTGCCTACAGCTTACTATTAATGTTATAGCTGAGAACACAAAGATACAAATATATATGTGTGTTCCGTAGTTCAGTAGAACTCCCATTTATGCTTGGGTCAGTGTCTGTATCAGATTTGTTGGCCATAGTCCTGTAGACTAAATCTAAAGGTATGGCAGAACTACTTTGATTTCATTCTAATCAGTGTAATACTCGTCATTGTAGTGTCAGTTACTTAGGAAGTGCAATTATAAGCACTAACAATTTAATTTCTATAAAACACAAAGCTGCTGTCGTTTATTGTTTGTTCCAGTTGGTTTGTCACAAGGCCCGAGTTACACAAGGCCCTGACTGACCTCTATCATCACAGCTGTATCTACAACGTCCAAAGGGTTTATTTTTTTGTTTGTTTGTTTTTATTGCGTTCGTCCATGTTGTGAAGGTGTACATAGAAATATTTATTTAAATGTGTATGGCACAGAAATTTATATTTATCACGTTATTTAAAGAAGTGTGAGTTCTGGCACATAGGCACACAATTGTCAGAACTCATAATATAATGAACTGAGGTCCAAAATGTGTGGATTCAGATAGGACAAACCGATGAAATGTGTTGATTGTTTTGATTCTGTGGTTCTGTAGAAAAAAAATCACTTTATTTCACCCTCTACAGTGCTTAAGGAATATTTGGTTCATTACATTTTGTTTACCTTTTCCATCTGTTTTATAGTTTTGATGTTTGACAGGATTGAGGACCTCTATATAATTTGTACAAAATACAAATCCTTGAAGGCCTCGAGATATATGATGTAGTGCTTATTGAGTCGTGCATTAAATTTTTTGTTTTCTAGATCTCCTTTAATGTGTTTGTTGTATTTGTTGAAATTGTTGTTCATGTCGGATTGTCACATTTTCTGGATCACCACTATGTAAGCTGACACAATCGTATTTTTACATTGCAAGCAGAGGACGTGTGTTTAACTTGTGGCTTGAGAAAAATGAATGTACATTAAATTAAAATGTTTTGTTATAGACCTTCATGTAAACATGGATCTTGGGAAAACTTTTAACTTGACTTTCTGCTGTCACTCATCAAGGGAAGCAAATAAGTAGCAATTAAGCAAGATAAATAATTAGTCAATTTCAACACTGAAGGATTACACATCAATAGCAGCATAAAATGTATAAAAAGACATTTAAAACAGGTGCTCAAGTTACGACACAGATCCATTCCTTTGACAGTGATGTAAACCAAATATCGGTGTAAGTTGAAACACACTTAGCCTAAGTCACTTAATAATTCTAACACAGTTGTAATATCATAAAAACACAACTAAGCAAGTGAAAAAGTTAAAGGAAAACCCCCTCATTCATACGGCGCATTACTGCATATTCTTTGGCCGCCCACAACAAAATTCTTTTGCCCATGTAGTCGGCATGTACAACGCTAACGTTGTATATCAAGTAGCAATGGGAGTGGGAGTGAGTGTCGTAAACTCGAAACATTGTATGTCGAGACAGGTAATATGGCAGTTTATCATCAGTTAAAAATGAATGGAGTACGCACATTTTTGCATTGCTTATTTAAATATTTAGAGGAGTGGTTCACACTTTATGTAAAATGATGCATTTAAAATAAAAGCACTGATGTTTCAGAAAAAATTGGGGTACAAGTGGAATGACAAATACAGAGAGTGTAAATAACAGCCAAACTGTTAAAACTAAAACCTACAAAGCTCTCACTTAAGAGAAAACATCATAGCAAACACAGATGTCTCTTTGTGAGTCAGCAGTATTAGCTTAGCAATATAGTCAAATGATTAAAAAATACAAAAAACTATTTACTATTTAAATTCACCACTTGCTAGCATATTGTTCTTTTTTTCTGCTGTTTATGTATTGCTCTACGGTCTGTCAAAGCATCTTTAGAAATATACATTATATTATGTTTATAATCACTTGGCTTGAATATAATACATTTGTGGTTTAAAAAAAAAGAAGCACTGATGAAAGTAAAGCTATAAACACACAATGAGTGTCATTTATCATAAATCTATAGAGGAGCATATAACAACATATATGTAGTGAGACAAAGTCATCTTAAAGTATCTGCAAATAGTCTTGAATGTAACATTTACACTGACTTTCCTATTCCTCTTCCTGTGCATGTAAGAATTATGAACAAATGAAGTGCTTTAGATAATTGCGATCAATTAACGCATTGATTTTGACAGGCTAACTTTAATTGCAGGCAAGCTTTTAAGTCATTTTAAGATTCTTGAACTCCACACAAATCAATGTGCAGTCAATGACTGCAGAAATCTTTTCATCTGCCTGATAACACGGCTTCTGTCATCACCTTCCTGTGGTGTGTTGGCAGCTAAAGTAGGCTGTTAAACATATTAATGGGTTTGTTTCATGAACATCACATGGTAGGACATAAAAAGCAGAGCTGGCGCCAACAGCAACTGCACTGCCAGGAATCACTTCAGTAAATCTTATGCAAAACGCATCAGGTGAAAGACCCTTGTTGACAAACCCATGGATATCAGTTATCACCAGCAGTAACAAAAGCACATATTATTTCCTAGGTAGCATTTAAAAGTGTAAATAAATGTTGCCAAAATTGCAGATTCTAGACATTTCATCTAAACCTCATATTCGCTATTAGTACAACAGACCGTGGGCTAACGAAAAGGGTTTATTATGCATGTAGTCTTATTTGTGGCAAAAAAATCATTTATATATCTGAAACATTGATGCCGCAGTTTGATACTGAAAGAAAAAGAACAATTTAGAACTGGATGCTTGCACATCTCATTACAAACTGTAAATGGAATTCCTAATGCTGCTATGAAATCTCACAAAACACCCCTTTTTATTTCTAATACTGATAACAATAGTGACACCATATTATGCTAATCCATTGCTTTTTCTTTAAAAATACTAAGCATGAATATCATGTAAGATGAAGGCGGTGTTGAAACTACTCAATCTAATACCCACAAAAAATATATGAATGTGTGACATTTCAGACTAGATGAGCTAGAGCAGTGGTTCTCAACATTTTTTGCACAAACGCCCCCTGACCTCATCATGAGCCTCTTAACGCCCATTTAAAACAGGCGAACTACCGTCATTAGAAACCTGAAAAAGCTCAAGTTAGTGTGAGCCGTGTCCTTGGTGGCTCGCTGCAAGCTTTTTCAATTCAGGACAAAGAGAGGTCAGCTTCAGCCTCTGTGCACAATATTTAAATCTTAATAAATGCACTTTTGTTAATTTCACGTATTATTGCTTTGAGCTCCAGTTTAAACACCAGTATTCATTAAATACTGGATTTTGATATCAAGTTTCAAAAGCGTGTGGCTTGAACAGGGTTAAGGATAGAGACTTCCTGTAAATTAGAAAAATGTTGGGCATTTTTAAGTTTGAAGTGCAGTTGGAAGTGTCTGGTGCACCAAGCTTTGCTGCTCAGAAGGTCCCTGGTGGTCAAAAGTAATCGGACACTACAACCGATTTTAACGGATTTTGGCTAAAACCCTGGGGGTATTATGACAAACAACGGGTCTCTAGAAAGGTCTCACAGAGCCCTCTCTAACTGTGAAATTTGACGGGGCTTCGTGCTCGTTCCGCAGAGCTATGCTGCTCATAATGTCCTTTGACTGCCTCAGAACCTATGACACCGCGTCTGATTCAGGCTTCTTCTAAAACCTTGAACAGGAAGAGGACGTAATTTGGGTCTTAAATCAAAGTACTACATGTCTGCTCAATAGTGATAGGGAATACACACGCTATATTACATGATATTTTTAACTACAGCCTAATTTATTCATGACGTCGTCTTGTCGCCATTCTGTGACTTTGGCGCGTAGAGGGTTAAGTACATACAGAATACTAGATGCATGACAAAATGTGTTAATAACAGGAACAGCCCACCGAACAGCACGAAATATCAATTTTACTTTGTCTGTGGATCCCTGTCATCTCTTTTAAACTACTAAAACGCTTTCCGTCCACTCGCACTAAAACTCGCTTCTGCCGTCCAGCATGGACGTCCTTATAGGCGTGGGGAAAAGTGACATCACATGCAGAACATCAATACGTAACTGTGCTTCTGTACATTTTGATTGGATGTGAGATTTTAACCCACAAAGGGAAAGTACTCAGAAAGGTCAGAGCACCAGGCACTGCCATTCCTATTTATTTCTGATCATTCCATGTCTATATTATTGTATTTGCCCCCCTCTCAGCTGTGACAATACACTCAGCCCACGATTAGGTTAAATTAATATTTCTCTATTTTAAAAAAATGGTTTTAAAAAAATGCATTTCCAAGTGAAAATGTGATGAGTGATGGTGAGGTTTCCAAAATATCTGTTTTTGGAGACACCAACCATTGGTTTTAGGGACAGAAATATATTTGTTATTAAAACAATAAAATATATACTCATAGATTTGAGTACATACACATAGATTTGAATTGGGGCTCTTCTGATTCTTTTCATTCTGAGCCCGACACTCTATCACATTTATAGCATTTAGCAGACGCCTTTATCCTTTATCCAACTTCCATTCCCTAACTACAGGGTCAGTCTTCCTGGAGCAATTTTGGGTCTTGCTCAGGGACCCAGTGGTGGTGCTGGGGGTAGGATTCAAGCCTATGATATCATGGTCCATAGGCAAGCACCCTACCCACTGAGCTACCTCCACCATCACTGCACAGCTGTGCACTGCACAGCTAAACGCTGAACACAGAGTTCCCCCTTTTCCCCATATATTACATAGCTAATTTGACCACAAAAATCAAGTAAAAAAATAAACAATCAATACTCAGCCCCTGATCAACTGATCAAAAATCTAAATAAACATGCACAATGCCGGATATGAGTGGACGTTGGGAACATTGGAACCATGCCAGTATTTCAAAAACTGTAGGAGGAGAAAAGGCACCAAGTTCAAGCAATAAAAAGAGTAATACTAAAAATACACAAAAAATTTAAGAACAGTAATTCTTTACACTAAATCTCCATTTTCCACAATGCACATGGTTACTTCCATACCTAGTAACAAAGTGATGCCATCTTTAGTAATTCCACGTTATTATGAAATTACATTTTAATGGCCAACGAAAAATGTAATCACTACATTTAATCGCTTCCAAGGCTTAACTTGAAAACTGACCATAGACAGAAAGTAAAAACAGGCAAACTAATCAAAGAAAGACAAGGCCTGGAATGTAAATCAGAAATATTTTGGGGTCCTGTGGGGTATTTTGTATCTGGAAGTATGCTTTACATTAGTATCACTGTTTTAAAATCCAGCATCTGGTACTTCTTTTCTTTTGTGTTCCATTAATGTCACGATTCAGTCGCTAAATGACGTAAACTGTGTGGGAGCATAATTGTTTCTTTTGGTCTTCGGTCCCTGAAAAGGCTGCAGTAAAATCTTCACCAAGAGCAGAAGGTATCTGTGAACACAATGCCTGACCATTTACTGTCCACGCATCTCACTATTTCCACCCACAATCACAGCCTCCTGAATTCTGTGATTTTTTTGTTTCATATGGGGTGGAAAAGGTGGATATAATGTAATTTTATAATGTAAATGCAAGGCTGACAACAGCTCAGGGCACTTAGAAAATAAATAGACAGGCAAAAGTGTACAGAGCCAAGTGCATTTAATCCACAATATAATAACATTCACTAAAAATGAAATTTTAACTACATTTATTTTGACAACAACGTTTTATTAGTTGACTTCAAAGCACAAATGTTAAGTTCATTTTCATAAATGATGTATCCGCTAGCCAAACGGCAAACATTAACATTAGCCCTATTTTGGCTATTACCCTTTTTCAAGCAGCTCTAACACAGATATAACCATGATATAATTAAACAATTTGCTTTTGGCTTCTTTTTGGAACGTGACACAAAATCAGAATGCAACCTTTTGACATTCAATTAATCTGGGTCCACGTTAAAAACCTCCCAGAGGCAGCCTGCCTCCGTCTTTACAGGTGCAATACATGTGCCAAGCACAAAAGCCAGAAGCTATTTTTCTGCATTTTTAAAGACTCAGAAGCAAAGGTTCTCATCTAATGCCCTGTGTCTCTGTCTTCACAGACCTTAACACAATTTTTGTTGAAGTTTGTATCTCTGTAGGTCCTTCTGAGTGGCCCTAAAAAAAACTGCAGGTCTAATTATACTCAGATGCTTTTAAGTATGTTCTCAAATATGTGCATGAATCTCATAAGTAATGTGTTATGATCTTAAAATGGCGAATTTTCAATTATTTTAAAACTCTGTTTTATCGATCTCATACTCATATTTTCTGGATTTTTTTAAATTACACTGAACACCTGTGTCTCCATTTCACTGACATTAGAACCATAAAAGTTGATGTATTTGGAAGGATATTTTCAACCAATTTATTTATCACTAATAGCATGAACCTGCCATGTTTTAATTACCAAATGGCGAATTAAGGACGCATTTGGAGATCTGTTTATCATGACGGGCCTTTTTTGATGTATCTGATGATATGAAAGCTCATAAATAATGGTGATCAGCACTCGGAGATAATACTGAACCTTGAATTTACTGTGAAAAGTGTTTAGTCCAAACTGTTAAAAGTTTCAAGGCAACACTGCTCAATAACCTTCAGGGAGGGAAAACAGGGTCTGAGTGGTTTAGTAGTGTTAAGGAAAAATTACTGACACACTTCAAGAGATGCATACAAACCACAAAGCACTTAGGGTATTACTTTTGGCATGGAAGCGTCCCTAAACATTTTTTTCAGTCTGGTATAATATTTTTCTTGTGGCTTTGTAGTGCAATAAGTCACTGCTGTACCTTTCCAAGACAACCTGGAGTGGCCATATAAGAAGTATTTACAATCACAGAGACCAAAACTGTTGACCTTGGATCATACAAGTGCACAAACACACACACACACACCCACACACACACACACACAGACAGCAGGAAAAGTATTTCTTGAACTCATTTTTGTTTCCAAGGCATGTTTTACTTCAAGTTTCTTTTCCATCCTGCCGTTATTCACTCAACACACTATTCTAAATAGAAAGGCATTTATCTCTGGATATCAGTGCTAAGCAGTGAATTAAATAAATGTCCTCAAGAGAAAGCAAGGTCACATTCACAAGGGATAAGAGAATTCTTACGGTGGGCTTTGAATTTTCTTTAGCTGAACTGGTATAGCTTCTGTAAATATGTGCATGTATGCCATCAGTGAATATATAATGGAAAACAACTTTTCAATTAAATACCTGCCCAGGAGTCAGCAGATTATACAACATATTCCTATTTTGATAGCAGCATTTGACTTCAAGGCCTGTGTGCCATACACTAAATGGGAACACTTGGCAATATCTGAAATTATTCACCTTATTTTCTTCATCCTGTCCAACAGTTTCTGGCTATATTATTGGTTTTATCACCCCAGCTGATGGCAAGCAGACCCAGAACTGCCATGCTCATATTAGAAGGAAAATCATTGCTGCATATTAACTTAAGAGTTTCTAGTCACGGCTCAGTACAGTTTTACACTTGGGAGAACATTTGCGAACAAGGAAATCGTTTTTGAATCAGATCCTTCTTAATACTGTTGACATTACTTTTATTTTTAAAACAGGTCTGTACAAAAATGAGAATACACTTTCATTTATTTCATTTCTAGTCAGATTAGCCATTCAGTAGAAGATTTATTCATTGGGTGAAAGAGGTCAAAAGAAAAACCATTTAATAGAAAACAAAAAGTCTCAAATACTCAAAATGTCAGACCTGACAAGAGAGTCAGACAAGACCCAATGACAAGGCCCAATGACTCTATCGCCGGTCCCTCAGTCATCCTTCAATGGATCATTTAGATTTTCACTACACAATACACACTGGGAATTCCACACAACACCTGCTTTTGGATATTCTGTAACTCGTGATCATCCAGCCATCATAAGCTGGCCTTTGCCAAGTCGCTTCTCAGCCAGTTTTCCTCATGTTTTCCCATCATATAAGCATCACTCTTTAGGAAGATGGTGCCAGTGGAATGTACACATGTGATGTAACACTTGCATCTCATTGCACTACATGACACACATCACCCTTATGGATTATTTTTTTTGCTCTCTCTGATATACAATCCAACATTTTCAGCTAAAATCAATCTGATAACTGATTCTAGATTACTGATACTACATTTGAACAAAATGTATGTATTAAAAATGACCATATCCATGCCTACAACAAAGGGTGGAATATGAGAAGAACGTGGTGTGCTGATTGGTGGAGTTTTATAGCATTAGATGTAACTAATGGCATTAGATATAAATAATCAAGTCTCTATTTCCCACAATGCACATTGTTATATCCCTGCCTGATACTAGATTGGTTCCACCTCTAGTAATTAATTATGGTATTTTGGAATTACTTTTAAACTGCCTTGAAGGCTTCAAAGGATTAACAATACATTGTCCATGGACAGAAAAAAGGGAAACCAAGCAAAGAACGAAGAGGCCTCGAATGTAAATCTTGAAAACAGAAATATTTAGGACCCTGTGGGGTATTTTGCATCTGGAAATATGCTTTACATTAGTTTCACTGTTTCAAGCCCAGCACGTTCAAAACTTTCTAACAGTTAAATAGCATAGTATGGCCTCAGAGGAGCTTACTACCCTTTTTCGATAATGTAAACAACAATCTCCGGCCCAAATTCAAAACAAATGGCTTGCCTTGTATTGTGAAGCAGTGCTTCCCACCTAGATCTCTGTTCATCTGCATGAATGAGTGGTCCACTGTACCCACACAATGTCACTTAGAGCATAACAAGAGTAAAACATGTTTTATGCAACGCATTCATTTGGTTTAATATCAGCTCTCATCTTCATTAAAAATCAAAGAACAAAACAGATACAAATACATTATTGAGTTTTAATAGTGCTCCAGACAAAAGTGGTCTCTTTAACTGAAAAGAACAAGATATTGAGACTACATTTACAAGATATATATAAAAATAAGCATAAGCTACTGTCTGGTTGCTTGAAAAAGCAATTTGCCATTGTCACAGCAATCAAAAATATCCGGGTTTCTCTCCTTTTTATCATTAAGTGATGGACCAGCTAGCGGAATCATGCCAGACAGTACAATACAGAGTCTACAATGTGTAGTTACCACTGTTTTGTAGGCAGTGCACAGAAGGTTTGCACATTTTGAAAATGCAAGATGACAGATCTGCGTTCACAGTACACAGTAAATCAGTTTTTGTTTTCTTGGTACAGTTCACCTTGAACATTTCACAATAAAATGAAAACTGATTATGCGTGTTGTATGAAAGGTTTGAAAGGGTTGTATGAAAGGGTATCAGTTTTGTGTTTGTATCTATACTTATAGAGGTATTTCAGTCTGAGTCATCTTGGACAAGGCTTTCTTTAAACCTATAAGCTCATTTAGTATGCAGTTCAGATCCAACACAGATTAAAAGAAGTTAAAAAAAAGGAGGCTTTGTAATTTCATTTTTAAGTACAAAAAAGAATGCTGTCAAGCCATGTAAATAATGGAGAAGTGCATATTAAATGGCATAACTAGCCACATTTTCATTTAGTTAATTTAAAAGACAATTCAATTTATTCATACAACATTTTAACAGCAAAATTAATCAAAGAAATTGACTGAAATGTCTGTGTTTGGCTAAAGACCAGGTAACATTGGCAAGCCAGTTTAAAGTGATGAAACACTAAAACATGAAGAGATGCAACATTTTTAGCTAGACCTTTGAACAGACAGATGGTTCACCCACTTCCTGTGAAGATCTAGCCATGACCTATTCAAGGCCATTAAACATGCTTCAGAGCAACTCTAATTACGAGGCATGTTACACATAAATCAGCTTAACAGAGCAAGTTACTGAAGACTTAAGGAGATTCCAGGAGACATGTGTGAAACATTTTTCCATTTAAAACTCTCAGGCTGGTATTTAAGGGACCTTCATTCTCAGCATGACAGCACCATGACTTTGCTCACGGCCTTGTCCATGTCTGAGAACTTCCTAATTGTTTAGGTCACTGTAAGTTACATTGGAAGATAATAAATACTCTATTGTTTTGACTTGTTCTTTTCCCCCTTACGCCAAATACTTTCAGCAGTGTAGGATTGTTTCTGACACATTAATTGAAGTCTGCCAAATAAATAATTGAGATTTATTTCTCTTCACACTGCAATGCGCTAAAATAAATGATGCACTGCACTGTTTTGTGTGTGTAAAGACAAATATCACTTACACAGCATCATGTACAGGTAATCAAGCAAAGCTTATATGTTTGTCTTCAGAGTATTTTAATAAACAAACTAAACATTTATGTGTCAGTGAATTATATTTGATATTTGACGTTTATCTGCCAACTTATTTGTGAAAAACCTATTTGTGAAATCTAGTGACTAAAACAACATTATGATTAGGTAATGATAACTTAACAAGTACAGTAACTAGGTTACTATATGGTAAGTCCTGTTTATCTTGCACTCTTTCTTTACTGTACTATATAGTGTTCCATTCGTCAATGAAAATTATGACTAAATATCATCGTCAAAAACAAGACAAGACGCAATGTAAACACTGGTCATGTTATGATAACCATGACAAAATATTTAATGTAATATTGTTGATGAATAAGAATGACTAACTGTGGTTTACAAAATAAAACTATGCAAAAATCTCTCTTCATTTCATTGATTAAAATGAGATGAAATGTTATTTCCTGAAAGATAGGGAGGGGAAAAAAATTTATTTAGACATTTGACTTTAGAGTTGGACGGATTTACGTCCTTAGCCCATTACTAGGCATGGTGAATTAAATCTTTTCAGGTAAGTTAAGGCCAACTTCTTTGGCAAGGCTTTGTTTATTATGGCAAGAAACACACATGTGGTCATTTTCTTCTCACTATTTAGAGATGTTATTTTATTTATTCAATTTATTTAAATGTATGTGTGTGTACTTCTAAGTTCTAACATATTTGATTTAAAAAAAAAGTGTCTTTAAAATGTCTGGAATGGATGTACATAATTCTTGAATCTATAAGGTAACAATAATATATTAATAAGATAACCTCATATGAATTGTGAAATAGTTTTGAGTAAAAGAAAATTTAGATTTCTACTAAGTACTTGTACTTTATTGACTGGGTTCATTGGAATTGCATTCCAAAAAAGAGACAAAAATACAACTTTCATTGACTAAAACTAAAAAATGTCATCAGTTTTCATTGACTAAAACTAGACGAAAACAGTCATGGATAATTCTGACTAATTTAAGACTCTTTTAATTAAGTTCTTGTATTACACCAATGGCCTTGGAGGAACATTTCTCTGGATTTATAAGGAAAATGTACAATTGCAAGCAGCAGAAGTTTATATCCACCTATTAAGCAAACTGTGCAAACTACATTACTAAATCATTACAAACTTTCTAGGATCATGCCATAGTGTTAAATTATCTCAAACAGAAGAATTATTAGTTTCTATGTGGTATCTGACCTCGATAATGAATGAAAATGAACAAATTCACAGATAATTCAGACTTCAGGCTGCTGGAGTTTCAGCTATGCAATGCACTTTAGCATATTTTATGTATAGCAGTGTGTCAGACAAATATTCCAAAGCTACCCCACACTCCAATTCATTTTAAATTATAAGAGGCGAACGAAATAAACATTATGCTAACTGTTATCTACTATCAGCTGCAGTTTGAGGTGGCCCTCATCCTCTCTGCTGAGGGTCACCTTTATTTATTTTAGGTTTTTCCCTGACCTGAACTAAAACTGGTACAATATTAATAGCTACTTTCTAGACTCCACCTATTTTTAGTCCTGCCTTGACATGTCCAGCAATCAACAAAGGCAAGAAGAGGTGGGTCAAGGCTGCTGGGTCACAAACCATGTCATGTGGAAATTCAAACCTCTTACTGTCTGCAGTTACTTAATGAAGACTGAGGAAATGTTCCCCCTCTAAACTGACCTCCCACTGCTTCCCCTCAGGGAATACTCTGTGAACCAACAAATGCCAACCACTACTGATCTTGTTCCTCATCTGTCCAGCTGGCTCTCTGGGGTGCACTGCAAACCCTTATGGGCCTCTCCTGGCTCATAGGCTACCTTCTGTGTGTGCAGTTTAGAGTATACAAGACCTATATTAGTTATAATAACAGTAAACGGTCTGTCTCAGTTACAGTAATAGCAAAGTAACGTTCAGGTTTCAATGTGCTTTTTGTTAACAACGTCATATCTGGACAGGATAATGATAGCTTTGGAGGAAAATGATGACAGGTATAGTATTAAATCTGGTCAGCGACAAAGAATTTTAATATTGTACATGGTGTGTCAATGGGTTCATGTCAATTACCCACAAAATGAGAAATCACTGAAGGAACAAAGCACATATCTAAAATAGTGCTTACTTAGGAATAGCATCCCTCTATATTAGTTACCTAGGTTTTGAAAGCTACAAATGTGTACACACGTGAGTATGTTCAGAAGCACATTCATGTGATCCGTCATGCATTCATTTGGTCTACATCTGCCACTATCCAAAATTCCAGTGTTTCCATAATATTACAGCTGAGTTATCCTACCATCCTTGAGTAAACTCAGCCTTTACTTTCATACCTGTGATGCATTTAACAGTGCAAGAATCAGTTCAATTTGACTCCACTCAGAGCAACATAATGATAAGCCTAAGTGCAACAGTCCTGTCTAGAAACCCCTTCTTATCAGGCCAACACCACACTCTTTCATTTAGGGCTTCAGAAGGACACGCTGCCCCATAGAGGAAACAGCTGTGGTTGAATGTGTTGATTGTTTCTTTTCTGCAAAAGTTAGTACAAGCCATACAGCTTGAAATAACTCAGAAAATGAACAAATAATAAAAAGCTCCAATATATTTTTAGGTGTATTCTCAAATACCATAAATTTGATTCCAGAACAAATAAATACTGAACATTGGATGACCCATTAGACTTTCAACCTGATTCCTGTTGGACTTCTGAGAGCAAAATAAAATGTAAATGTTAGTGTATGTGTATGGCCTGTCTGTTTTGTGTGACAAGGTGGAAGTATTATTCAAGTATGCCTCTCAAAGAGGAAGAAAACAATAAAAGGCATATAAGTTGTTACTTCATGAAACAGCACATTAATGACATGTCTAAATAATATTTTATCTTGTCTTAAAATGGCATTTATTTATGTGGAAACAGATTTTGAACATGGCTATTTTTAAAACAATATTTTTTATTTAAATATATTTTTAAACACACCATGATCAGTTGCTTACTGTTGTGCCTAGGGTCACAGGGACAGGACGTACAAACCCAGCAGAATCAAGTACCCACGGTTCTTTTATTTTTGAAAACAGATAAAGGTTCTTACGCACTCTGAGCGTTCTCACAACTCAAATCCACGCGTACGTTCAGTGCGCTATTACAAAGCTTGAAACAATTCCACAATGGGCAGTGGCATACCAGCCCTGCCGATGTAGCAGAGATGCATGCTGTGATGCCCACTTTTCCTCAGGTGCCCCTGGAGTGGACCCTTCAGTCTGTAAATACACAAAGTTAGTCTCTTTGACGGTACGACCTGATCGTCCTGCATCTCAACAGTCACAAGACCTGAAGGTTGGTGTCCACACAAAGAAAGATCTGGATCGACTGGGTAGAAATACACACAGACACATACATCCAGCCAATCACATGACACAGACACGACTCCCCATGACTCCTCATTACTGACAGGTGGACTCGTGATTATGTGCCTGGCAGCCACTTTCTGTGCAGTGCCTACTCTGGCTGCCACGCCCCCAATCACCACACACTCTACCCACTCACGCACCTTGTCCAGTGTAAGTGTCTCCTAGAATTCAGGTGAGAAGCTGCGGGTCGGAGATGGCCCTGACGTAACACTTACTGGCAAAGCATTCCTGGTGATCTTCATGTGGATGCTTGAAAGAACATCATACTGCTCAGGGGGTTATAAAAAATTTTGCATTTATTTTGAAATTGTTGCGTTGATCTGCCTGGAGGTGCGGCTGTGCTGCCACACTGCTCCGTATGTGTGTGTAACAGGCAGTGCGCGCTGCTTCAGTCACGTGACGGCATGCGCCCTGCTCAACAACACGCAATCAGACTAATTACCAGGACGCACCACAAGTCTCAAGCAGTAAGAGAGGCTCAGTCATTTCAACCGTATTTATAAACATGCACTTTAACTTTTAACTTAGTACCATGGCTTGTACAATGCTTTGCTTGTTGAGTATGTTTAATTGTTTATTTACAATTCTTCTTTGTTTCGTGTGTTTATAGATTTTTCCCCATACTTACTTACTTATGCACTTATTTTCATCTGTCCTTTGATTCATTGTCACTGGATAAATAAACCCAAGGCAAAGAGTGAAATCCTGTGTCTGAAGTCCTTCCTTTGTCAAGTGTGGGAAGCCACGCCAGAGCAAATACACTTGACAGTGAAAAAACGCTGCCATTTGGCCAGTGACCAGTGAAGACTCCACTTGCGGCCACAACTGAAAATAAGGCCTTGAGGATAAAGCCTGCTGTCCATCAGCCAGAGAGAGAAGATGGTGAAGTCCTTTGATGAAATGAGAGCAGAGAGGGCTATAGTTAAACGAATTGTTTCCCATCTGGTCAATAGCATCACAAGGACCCACACGAAGATGTCTGTGGAAGAGTTGAAGGAGAGCTTTGAGAAGCTTACACAAGAAAGCTCCAGAGTCATGGAGGCAAATAATGAAGTGGAGGCCACTTACATGGCAGAGAGGGAAGCAGCTACTGCTGAGGAGTTGAGTAACGCACAGAAAGCCGACAGAGAAAAGACGGAGAAAGAATACAAGCAGAAAACAAAGGAAGTTGAACTCTTCATCTGAGAGACACTCTGGGCCAATCTGAGCTTAAACAATCTATTGATCAAAGGTCCTGATGTCCTGAACCCGATCAGAGCTGTCCTTCTGAGGTTCCGAGCTGTCTTTGCTGCCCTAGGTGATATCCGGGAGATGTATAACTCTGTCTGGTTGGAGGAGAGAGAAGTTCACCTGCCCAGATTCCTGTTGTGTGACACTGAAGAGCCTGAAATAGAAGAGTTTGCATAGCCCAAGTCGCCATGCAAGAAACTGCCAACCTACCTACATTCAGTCACTTTAAAGAAGAGAAAGGTGTACTGGAAGAAGATGCTTATGTTGATGATATTTTGACGTCTCACAACAACCTCAACCACCTTAAAGTCCTCACATCTATCATTGAGCAGATCCTTCTTCATGAAGCCCTGGGTCTACTCTGGTCAAAGTGGGAGGAAAGGTCAGAGTAGTGAGAAAGACGTAAAGACTATGATCCTGCCAAACCAACTTACTGAAGAGGAAAACAAAGCCCTCGGCCTCGGCTACACCATAGATAATGACAGGCTACACATCATGGTTGCAGTGAACTTCTCTAAGAAGAAGAAAAATATGCGTCTTGGTCAGAACTTACCGAGCGAAGAAGTAAGAAGTCAAACCCCAGGTCCACCCACCAGATGAGAATTGTTAAGTCAAATCTCTGGCCTTTACGATCCACTTGGGTTTGTAGCTCCTACAAAACAGAAGTTAGCCATTTTGGTCCGAGGAGCTTTTCAAGAAGCAAAATTAAGGTACTGTATAGAAGACACCTGGGATGCTGCCTTGTCCAAAGAACTCCAAGAAGATGCCATAAAACACCTCGAAGAGTAAGCAAATCTGAGCCAACTCAGATTCACCAGACCCTTGACGACACCAAATCCATGGGATAGACCAAGTGCCATCACCTTCTCTGATGGCAGTGAGCATGCATATGGTGCTGTGCTGTACCTGCGCTGGAACTGCAGTCATGGTGTAGTTGTGAGACTAGTTGAATCCAAGGCCAAACTGACTCTTCTAAACAAGAGAGGTGACCCTGTGAAGGCAGATATGTACGGAGCAGTTTTTGCAGCCCGGTTGAAAAACTACTTCCACTGCCAAATTGAGCTTGAGAGGTGGTTCCACATTGTTGATAGTCAGACCATCTTGGGTGCCATACAGTGTGAGAGTTATGGCTATCACAAATTTAACACAAACCGAGTTGGTGAGATACAGAGCCTCACTGATGTCCAAGATTGGTGGTGGATACCAGGGTCACTGAACATTGCAGACATCATTACGAGAGGGTCAAGTCCTGATGATCTAACTGAGGAATCCAAATGGCAGTTAGGCCCAAAGTTCCTACAACGTCCTGAAAGTGAGTGGCGAAAGAAGTCAGCCAAAGATGTTGCAGCACAAGCAAGAGACAATATCATAAAAATACAGAAGAAAGCATTTGTCGTAGTACTCACTCGAAGCCAACGGAAAGCGCAACATCAGATCACAATTAAGGAAACAGAATTCAAGTCCAGGAAACCACCAGCAGTAGCAGCGGCCCAAATACTATTGGACGAAAGGCTGTTCCGCTGCTGCCTTTCCATTCCTGGATCTCCACACCCCTAGCCCGAGAGGCACACAGTGAGGGACATGATGGAGTGGCAGGAACTTTGCTGCAGATGCGAAAGAAATCATGGGTCATCAAAGGAAGTATCCTTGCCCAAAAAGTCTTTGACAAGTGTGTAGTCTGCAAAAAGGCAAAAGCAAAAACCTGTCAGCAAATAATGGGAAACTTACCTAAAGAAAGGTCAAGGCCAGCTGCACCATTTCAATTCACAGCCGTCAACTTGTTCAGACTATACCAAGTGAAAGATGATGTTAAGAGGAGAGTGAGCATGAAAGTACGGGGCGTGCTCTTCTGTTGCATTTCAAGCTGAGCAATCCATGTTGAACTGGCAAACACACTATCAACAGAGAGCTTTTTACTTGCTTACCAGAGGTTCACTTCCATCCGAGGCCATCCCCAAAAGATCTGGGCCTGTTTTCTTGAAAGCTTCTTATCGCTAAGTAGGTCTTAATTTCACCTTAACCTCTCTCTCAACTTTATGGGCTGGTTCTCGAAGCGTTCGTACATTAAGTATACCCTATGTACATCCCACGTTCATAAGGTTGGTCCTGACCACTCTTTAGCTGTCTCTTAGCGTAGTTTCAGCTCAAGACGCTAGTGACGGCCACTGAGCAGCAGTCTTTGGAAAACAGCAGTGTATGCAAGTCAAATAATGGCACGTTATTAATGTTGTATCAGTGATGGAATATAGTCCAGACATATGTAATAATTTTACCAGTTCATTGCTACAACGGCATGGTGACAGTCTGTGTGTTGTGCTGTAGCGAGGTCAGGCAGGCAAGGACGCGCATTCCTGACGTGGTGGAGTACTGAGGTCTTCAGATTCGGAGCTGCCTGGAGAGGAGGGTGCTGCAGACATAGGTGGTTCTACACGGTTCTGCTCCTGGCCCCCCCTTATGACCCCACTGTCCTGAACAGCCGCTGGCTTGAAGAACAGAGTGTGTTCTAGATGAACTACTTAAAAGGCTGCAGATGCGCGCTGACACACACGCGCAACACGGATATTCCTTGTCTATCCTCAGTGAATATAGTTTCTGATATTAAACCAATTCCTGATGAAATATAGGTTGGGGACCACATTCTACATGGTTTAGACTCCACCCACCCCATCCCCGGTCCGCCGTATAATTCTCAAGCATTTACCGGTCCGCGGTGAGGAAAAAGTTTGGGGACCACTGGTATAACTAAGCAAGGACTAAAGAATATCCTTCTATGTATGTTCGATCTGCACAAATTATTTTTTAAAAGTTAGAAGCCTCTAACTTTAAAATCCACAGGTAACAAATAAAATATACACTACACACAAATGGATTGCCTAAATTGCTTGCAACCACCACAGGTTAGTATAAGCTAAAACAAAAAGTTAAGTTCAAGTTATTTTCTGAAAGTTCTGATATACAGAACATCCCTGATGAGAAGCATATTGCGACACAGCAAGCCAAGAAAAACATCATGTCTTTAATCATTTATTTTCACAGATTGCAGAAAGGAACTTTAGCAAGTTACATATGACTGAGGCTTGTCTGATCTAAGGTTAAGGCCTGCAAAATCTTTAATATTGACATAGCAAGCGAGCATGCTAGCTTCAGCGTCAAAAAACATAACAAATTCCCTAAAAGCGCTCTCAAAGTACTGCAAGATGTTTTTATTTTTAAAAGAACACACCTAGATTTATCCCTGAGGAACACTGGGAGTATACTAAAGGCATACTGAATCCACGATCAAATAACTCATCATCTGTTGTGCAACATACTCATAAGATCTCGATCTAAATGTTGCCTCTATAAACTGTAGTCTGTCTGAACTCTGAAGAGGTCATTGGCCTGACCAATAAAAGTCTCATTCTTCAGAGAAACCTATTCCCTTTGTTTTCTCCCTAAATGGAATTTTGATGTACTATTTAAAAATGTTGAGGATCACATCATAGACAACAAATCTCACAGAAATGTAAACAATTACATAGCACACATTTCACTCCCATGTCCATTCAGTCCATTTATGAAAAATAAGCTGCCTTTTCAATTCAATGTTTTTGTGATGTCACTACAAGATCTGTCACGGCCAGGCATGACTGCTACTCCTTAATATAAAGCATATACCATTCATGTGCAACAGTGGGGTTGAGAACCAAATATAGGTTCCAAGTAAGTACAAGGTACCCATTTTTTTTCTAAATCTGGTTTTGCTTATCAGTTCCTAAACACTACATAAAGGAGCATTTGGCAGACTCCTTTATCCTGAGCAACGTACAATCATTAGTTACAGAGACTGCCCCCCTGGAGCAACTGAGGGTTAATTATCTTGCACAAGGACATCTTGCATGTTCTACTAACCCTCTCGTGTGTGTCCACGCTCGGGTTCAACCAACATGCTACAAGTGGGCGAACTACTCAACTCGTAAGTCTGTTTTCCTTGTCGCATGACAACATAAAACCATGTATTAAAAAACAAACCCGATCCTGACATTTTATCGTTGAAATCAAAGAACTAAAAATAAACCTGACCCAAAACTATTTTGTTGGTCAGGAGGCAGACCTCCATTCAGTTTTTCAGTAGTTTAGCAGGATTTTTCATGGCCATTTCAGAAACAAACAGGAAAGTATAAATTATGGATGCTTTAAGAGGGAGCAAAAGCTGCGATCCTTAGCTGGTTCCTAAGTACTCTATTCCCTAAATACTCTGTCTCCAACACCTTTTTCAAAAAGCTTTAAGTCTGTTCAGACTTTGCTGTAAAACTAATGTAACACTGGGATGTTCAACAGTAGTGGAATACTGGAAGACAACAGCATGTTGACCGCTGGCCGACTGGAGTATGATTTCTAATAATAATATTGTGCAATAATTATAGGCCTTTACATTTCTCGTTTGCATCGACTCCTCTTAGGACATAATGATGAAATCAAATTGAAATTTAATTAGTTTAATTTAATGGGTTGCTTGGCATTCATAAACAAGAATGGTTTATCTCATGAAAACATCTGCCATTGTTTAAAGGATGTTGTGAAAGATCTAATGTGCATGACTTGGCTTTGAAGGTCCAAAGAAGACTTTGGAGAGGAAAGAAAAAGAGATTTCACAGCACATTAAGATAAGTCCCTGCATAATAAGAAACATGCCCAAAATCTTCTGACGCTGGCAAGACAGGCACAGAACAGATGTGACTGCACTTATTTTATTAAGCGAAACACGGGGCCTAATGGGTATGATATCAAAATCATACATGCCAAGTTGCATTGACAAAATTGACTGTGAAACAAGCAGATGTCTAGCAGGGCAGTGTCCACTTGGATAAGCCTCAGCGGAAAGGGCATATTTTTGGTGTCTACAATCATTTTATTAGCCATAATTGTAAAAGTGTGGCGAATTCATACACTTTGCCTAATATTAACTTATGTAGGTGAGGTCTGATGCCTTGTCACAAGAAATGTTGATACAAGCCAATCATTCTGTCAGCTGGATAAGCCTGACTGGCATTTCAGTGTGAAAGGTAGAGATAGAAAATGATGTTTAATTTATGAGGGCACATCACAGCAGGAACAGATGTTTGGCGCCTGCCTTTTAAAGTCTAGACTGCTTGTACTAATATTTTAAAGCAACTCTAAATCTCTTAATTATTCTTCAGCTATACAAACACCATCACACCAATGGGAGAGCCTCGGGTTCATAGAAGAATTGAGTTTGCATCCCCAAAATGCTAATTTTTCAGGAGAAGTAATAAAACAGGGGCACTGCAGCTTTAACTATAAAGCAGCAACAATAAATATTCAATGTAATATATAATATCAATGCAATAAAGATCCAATATAAAGGTTCAACCATTGCTCACTAATCAGTAGAATGAAAAACATACCTACTGCCATCTTTATGTATATTACATTGTTTATATGGATCCACCTCTGGACAAAAGGCCATTCTATGTATGACTCAACAATTAGGCAAAGTTCCATTTTAACATGTAACCTACACTGCGATGTAATTAGATTCCCACACAGTTTCGTGCACAGGTTAATGGTAGATATACAAAAGTGGCACAAACAAAACAAGAACAGTTAAACACTTCTAATTTTCCACTTCTAGAGGTGATGGTGATCACATTTATCTCAAAATGTCAGAAGGATAGTCTGGGAGTGGGCATCCCACAGAGGTATCAGCATGGCAGAAAATTAATAGCTTGCCCTCCCACAACACTAGGCTGTATCGTGACTAGTGTTGTTGCTCCCTGAAGAAGAAAACGATCAGTTCTGCAAAGCTGTCTTACATACTCATTAGAATCACCAAGAAAAAAGTGGTGAGCACCAAAACAATTTATCAAGGTTCCCATCCAAAACCTAATTTCAGCAGTTCACAGCAGTGAGTGAATTCATAAGCGATTGGCATCTACGCTGAATAAGACTCCTCTGAGGCAGAGTTGAGTCATATATCTATTTGTAAAAAGGCTAGTCAGACATAGTCAGACATAACACAAAACAAAACTAATATGATTAATGGATTTCTGATGTGAACGACCTAGCACCCAAGGCCTGCTCATTGCACATTTGTTATATATATATATAAGAAGAAAACATGCATACAAGAGGTGGGAGGGGGGTCTAGGAACTTCTGGAAACAAATCAATTCTAATAGACAGGATACATTTTACAACACAAAAAAACAATTAAAAAAATTGCAACTTTAATTTTTTTGCAAGCTACTTGACCACTCTAATTTCTGCTAGATATTTCCAATTTCCTCATTATTGCCTACCATCATTCTCTCGCTCTCTCTCTCACTCTTTCTCTCTTTTTAATGTTCAATACCTCAGGACTATTCTAATCCTCTCTCTAATATTCATGATAATTTTCCCATTTGTTGAAATGAAGTAACACATATAATTTATATCACTGTTGTTATATAATGTTATATCATGTGCTATGTTATATTTCACAACTCTATTAAGAACATCTAATATGTTTTAGCATTATTTATTTACATTTGTTCAAATCTTTTGACCAGCTTTAAAGGTCGGGCCTGGGCTATTGACCCCAACCCTCCTGCTGCCTCTGCATCTGTTTCCAGCTGAATTTCAGTTCTCAGTGGCTGCACTAAACATGCACCTTATTTCTGTAAAAAGCAAGCCTTTCCATCCTGCCCACTTCTGCACCCCACTGAGTACATTTTACAGCATTCTAAACTGTATTTAGCAATGAATAAAATAAATAAAAATGTTTGGCTGCCCTGCTGCTCTCATCCTGTATTAATATTTTGTGGTGGAAACCAACTGCAATTAAAACTAGTGCCTGTTATTTTATTTTTTTTGCATTAACCAAATCAGCTGCTTATGATGTGAAGTTGGGAAACCTTAATCACAGTTTAATTAGAAAAGGAAAGAAGAAAAAAAGATAAAGCGGATCCATGCTGCAGCTGAGTCAGATGCTACAGTATTCAGATCACTGCTTACTTGAGATGATTCATCAAACATGTCGTGACTCCATAGCACATCAGACTTGTAGTTTTCTTATGATCAGATTCTCAAACAGTTTTGAATCATACATGATTCACATGGATTCTGAAGCATCTTTAAATTATCATTTAATAATTTCAAAGGCTGTGTAGAAAGCAGCAGTTTGTTGCACTCAGACAAAGTGACTTGAATCCATGGAGTTTTACACACCTACACACACACACACACACAAAAACACAAACACACACAATACTCATTCCATCCTAGTATAAAATGTATATCAGTGCAACAATGTATTAAAACAGTTCACTGTAGATCTAACTGTGTTCTTTAAAGGCAGTTTTTCTTTATTTCTTTTTTAGGGTGGATTTTAAGCTTACTTAATTTTTTGATCAAATATCTGAATACTCATTTTCAATATTACAATTAAAATTCATTTTATGTTTAACCATAATATAATGTTTGATCTAGGGGTGTGCAGAGCGTCCGCTATTTGTATCTGTATTTGTATATGTTAAAAGGGAATATTATTTGTATTTGTATTTGTATTCGGGTAAAATTCATATTGCGTCAGAATCTCCTCCTGAACTTGAGTGTGTGATGGGGGGACGTGGGGTGGGGGTGGGGGGGGGTATCTAAAAGTGAAATTGATCAATTAGTCACACGTGAACACAGTGGGAACAGCACAAAATTCCTCCTGTGCATTTAAACCCATTCACCAAGTGAAGTAGCGGGCAGCCATGAATTCTGCACCCGTGTGGAGAAGTGTGGGGAGACGGTCTCGAGGAGCAGCATGTGGGGACAAGGAGCAGCGTGTGGGGAGCAGCATGTGGGAACGTTACTTACTCAGGGTACCTCAGAGGTTGACTTTATTTACAAATATATAACTTATACTTATACTTATATACAAATCAACATTCAGTATGAATATAATGAAAAACATTCAAATATTCAAACTATTTTGGCTAGACCTACTGATTTTATGAGGCAGAAATGAAAAGCCAGGGAAAGTCGAAGAGAAAAAGAAAGGCCAGGGAAAGTTGGAAAAGAGAAAGTCAGCCTAGCCACTGTTCATATAATTTAGGTACATATTGGGCTATTCATCATCTGACATAGCATTACAAAGTTCACAGTGTACAAAAGTACTAAGAACAAGGTAACAGCATGCAGACTAAATGTCTTGCCCAAGGCCCTTTAACATTCTATCCAGCCACACATCATTTCTAGGTGTTTGCCATGCATTACTTAGCCACGTTCTTCCACCTCATTTCCTTATCCCCTTAATCACATCAACCTGGCCAGCAAAGCCATTACAAAGACGTTCGGGGCTGAAACTGTAGAGAAATGGGAAAAACCTTTCAGGATGCTTCGTGAGGCAATACGCTATGAGTGAGAAGCCTAGAGGTTCAACTGCTCCTTCAGTGAACCTATTAGAGATGGTTGGTCAAGTACAGGAAAAGGCTTCAATATATGGATGAATGCCAGAGCCGGAGAAAAGCCAGCAGTCTCAATGACAAACACAAGGCCATCTGCTCAGCCTGTGAGAAACTTCCCCTAAAAGCATTACACAGTGAAGAGCCATGACAAACACACGCAGTCAAAAGAGAAAAAAAACAGTTCTCTCAGAGCTACTGAATAGGCTAAGATTCTCGAAACCACTTGTCAAATGGGCATCAGTAATTATGTTTTTTAAAACAATTTAAAAAATAATAACTGCCCTCAGAACTTTATATTTTGCCTTAAAATAAATGCTCATGTCAGTCAGGCAAATGCATTGAAACTAAAGTCACAACATTCATAAAAGAAGCTGACATCTTAAAACTAATAGTAAGTATATGTTGGACAGAGATTTTATTTAAAAAAAACAACATTTAAAATCAAAAGGTTTTGGAGACAATTTAAACTAAGAATACTCCTATAAAAGGTTTCTAAATGAATTATAATCAGGTTGTTAACCAGGCAATATTAATTAATGTGCCATTACCAATATAACATCAGATAGTGAGCATGCACAAATTAATGGCAACAGTTCATAACTGCTCATTCATTATTTATGAACTGTCTGCAACTTTAATCTAAATACTTTACTAACCCTTTATAATATAGTCTTATTGCAAAGTTGTGGCATGCTATTTACTTATTATTTACCTCAGTGTGTTTTTGATCAATGCCACGATATGCGTTCTAGTGAAATCTTTCAGAATTTATCACTAGGCTTTATAACATGAAGTAACTTTAGGAAGCAAGAGCAAAACAAGATGGCATACAGCAGGGAAGAATCTACACATCACCTTCAGACATTTGCTGACCAGACATTCAAAGCAATTCTCTGCATTTAACCCATTTGCGAGTTAAGCAGTGAGCAGGTGGAGAGCAATGTGTGGGGATGGTACATTGCTTAACAGTACCTTAGTGGTGCCCCTGGCGCTACTGGGACTCAAACAAACAACCTTCCACAAAGGCAAGTCCCAAACCACCAGTCCACTAGCTACATTCACTCAATACTTCTTTTCACCCCCAAAAAAAGTTTCATGTGATTTCTTTACAAAAAAGTACCAATAAATATGTATCAATGTAAGCAGTATCAGTATCCGCATCATCATCAGTAAAAAAATAAATAAACATCCCTAGAGACTTCTGATCTTAGCTGCTTCAGAAAAACTGTGAACAGAATATAGATTTTTTTTATTTTATTGCAGACTCATTTAATTTAATTCATTCATTCATTCATTCATTCATTCATACATTTATTTCATTAATTCCATTACAGAATGAAAAGCCTCAGTATTTAGACCTGCAAATAGAATTAGAAAAATAAAAATTATACTGGAATATTATTCAGTTGCATACAAATATTATGCATGGTTTTCTACGCAACATGATGCAGCACAACTGTAGTATACAATAAAAAAAGCAAAAACTAGTATAATATTATACAACAAAAGATTGTTATAGTTGATTGATTGATTAGTTCTAGGTCAGACATTCGATTGATATAAAACCATTACATCACTTGGACATCCTTTAAATTGAAGAGGTTGCTTTTCACTTGCACACCTCATGAACAAAAATTATTTAAGGACCAATTTACTGAAAACAAAAAAAGATATTCTACAGCATATTCAGATCATATCCATAGAGTAGCAAAATAAAGTTTTAATTGGAGAAAATGCATGAGAAACATGGTTCTGTGTTACAGCCTGTCCCTCTCACTGACCTCAAGTATTCGTATTAAACAAAATGAAACAGTTTGTGGGCAGACAGTATTTATGCTCCATAGTTCTCAGTCTTGTGTGTTTCCTTCACAAAATAGATAGTCAGTGTTAATTATTTGGCTGCAGGCAGAACAGTTTGACATGCAGACTACCAGCTACATACAAGCAGACTACCAGCTACATTTATCAGCCTGTATCGCAGACGAGAAACTGACAGAAATATATCAGAGAAATGGGATATTGGCATAGCAACGCCATATCCATAGTATCCATAGAAATATTAAAAAGCAAAAATATTTTTTACAATAGCACCAAACTGTTCTTTGGCTATTCAAGTGGTCTGCATAGGATCTCATCTGAAATACAAAAGGCTAAACCGAGAAGTAAGACAGCACTGAACGTCCAAAGGATACTCTGCCCCATCTCTATCAAGATCAGGCTGTGAAGTTTTCTGATGTTTTTCTTGGTGTTACAGAGAGTTTGTAACTACTTGGCATCTACAACGAGGAGCAGCAACAGTCCATTTTGGGGATTAAAAGAAGAACAATGAGTCATAGCCATCTGGATATTACTAGCAGTTGGTTCCATCTCTGTTTCTCCCCTCAGAGTTTAGAAACATCTCTTTCCAAGAACAAAATTTAACTGTGGTTTTCCTAGCCTTTGACTATAAGTCTTGAATAGCTTGCAGATCACACAGGCATCTGGACACTTTGAATCTGTAACTGCAGCATTCTATGTTTTTGATTTTTTTTTTCTTATTCTTATAAGGGTTCATATTTTTGGCTGCTCATCTCTCTCTTGTCAAGGAACAGCTAGCACTATCAAACTCGTTAGTTACAATTAGCCAGATTCTGTACTTGTTCATTATAGTTAACACCAAAATACACACATGAAATTTCAACTGCAGCACTATTTTGCAGACACTACTTGTGCTAACAAGCTAATAGTTTGCTATGAACAGAAACCTTTGCTGCTTTTTTTTTGTCTTATATTAAATCAGGAAAAACACTTCATGAATTAGGGTAAGTAAAGATAAATCAGGACAATACATGGTCAGTGTGAACCCCAGCTTACATTGGATTATTACATGCAGAGACTGTATCACAAACACACAATGTTTCAATGTTGGCCTGTATGAATATGATTATGCACACAGCTGAAAATCTTTTGTGAAATCCATTTGAATAATTAAATTAAGTCAACATAAGACTTGATTTAGAACAAATGTTTTGACAACATAATTGAGCAAATTTTTAAATCAGGCCTTATGGAAAATAAACAATGCATTAAGCCAGGTATTAACCCTTAATAAACCTTTTTTCTTCATAGGTCATTAAAACAAGTGGAAGAGTCCTATTGAAAATGTAGATCCTGAACCTTCAGTAAATTTGTATTTTACATACAAGAGAGCATATTATGATTTGAAGAAATGTTGGTGTTGCACATATATAAAAATGTCCAATATGTTTTTGTCATACGTTAAACTTAATAGAAAAATATTTAACAGAAAAAATAGAAAAAAGATCAATGGTGCAGATTTGAAATAGTCGGTGTAGAAAGCGTACAGATTTGAACTCAACAGGCCTAATTAATTTGTTAGCAAGTTTTATGCATTTCAAAATTCATCATTAAGAACTGTAAGTTCTCTGACTTTGTGTGAACACCCAACAACCAAAGATTGCTATGAACAATTGAGGATCTAAAAGTTAAGCTAATTGATGCCTACAAGCAGACTGTAGTTATGAATGTATCTCACAATTTCCATTCTCTGAAATGTTAAAAAGAAACAGCAGACAAAAGGCACTGCTGAGGTCAAAATAATATCTGAAAGGCCATGCACTCAAATTGCATCAAAATTTTAATTTACCAACACCTCACATTTAATTAAATCAATTTAAATTGTTGACAATTTTCAAAGATTAAAGGTTGAAAATTACTTGTAAAATAACAGTTCTTCTGTTACTAGATATTCATGCTGCCTTTGAACCAAAATCCTGTTTAGGTAGCTGAATGGTAACCTAGTAAGAACCAACCAGTCACTACAAAATCCAGTGTCAGAAATAGGTTTCACAATCCAGAGTTGACGATTTCTGCTGTTGAGCTCAAAATATTTCTAGACAGAGAAATTATAGAACAAAAGACTTCCTGGAATAGCCAATTATTTGTTAAAATCTCAGTTAGACAGACAGACAGAGATGTTTTGTCAACAATATTCTCCCATTTGGACAAATTCTACATAAAAAAACACTGATTACTACAGTTATGCAGATGATACATTTACTTTGCTCAGTCACCGGATAGCAACAGCCTGAATGCCAAGAGGCAAAACAAAAAAAATGCTTAAACAAAGGGAAGACAGACTGTGTTTGGTAATAAAGAGAAGAAATGTAAAATTAGTGTACACCTTGACTCCAGGTTTCTAAAAAAATGTTTGAAATCTTGGTGCTCTAATAGACTATTTAAACTTCTGTACTTACCAGACCTAGCAAGTTCAGCTCTGCTGTACATATTTCTGTACACAATCTTAATTTAAAAAGCTAAAAACACAGGGCCTGTATTTAAGTGGTATTTATTTGTACCAGCGACCTTCAGACAAAATAAACAGAGCAGGTGCAAAATTAATATATTGGTGTTTGGAAAAAAAACACTCTAAACTGCATATTTATGAAGGCAAACCTGCAAAAACACTTGCTACCTTATTCATCGGAAATCCTCAATTGACACTGTAGTATATTTAATTTCCTAAGACGTGGTCTTTACACACAGGCCTGAATGTTGCCATATTGCTAAAAATGCAGCAAAAGGTGTTAGGCCTTTTCCTATAAGGGTAATTTCTAGTGATGTACCGAAAATTCAGCCACCGAAATTTCCGCGCCAAAAATAGCAATAAATGCATTTTCGGTTTTGGCCAATATTTTTTTTTATCGGACCGAAACTGCAATTACGCAATCATAAAGCAGATGATGCAACCACAGCCAGCACATGTCAGATTGGATTAGAGTCAGCATGTCTGCCACTTGGCGCGTTTCTATATTTAGAAGAAAAAGACATGCGGAAAAAGGTTTTTCTCAACGTGGGGATTAATTTATCCCAATATCCATGCAGGGATAGAACAGCCCTTCGAGTCCCGTGAGTCCTTAAGAGTTGTTGGTGTAATGGTTAAGGCACACTCGCCTGTGATCAGGACGTGTGGAGTCCAAATCTCACTTGTTGAATGGTTTAAATGCAGAGGTAGACTTTAACCACACCTCGAGCGGTGGTGTGTTCATTTATGGCAAAACGGTCATATTCTCTTTGTGTTTTTGGAAAGAAAAGTCAGTTTTCCAGTAATTACAGTTAATATATTTCAGTCTTTGTTTTGATACACTATTTTGTTACAAGCCTAAAGAGAATGTTGTTTAACTTTCACTAGATTTTAAAGCACCTCTTCTGAATGCAATTTGTTCAAGCACTTCACTCCGCATTATTAAAAGTGAATTCATTATTAGAAGATATTTAAATGTATAATATTTCAGCTATCTTGCTTTTAGGTTGGTTCTGAGTGGCGCCATGGGTAATATTTTATTTCAAACATTATTATATATTGTGCATTGTCTTAATGTAAAATAAATATGTCCAACATTTTGTACAGATTAACTGTTTTAATAATGTAATAATAAATTATTTCGGTTTTCAGTTGAGTTTTTTGGCCAGGGTGTTTCCTTATTTTCGGTTTT
Source organism: Ladigesia roloffi (assembly GCA_037577295.1). Taxonomy (NCBI): domain Eukaryota; kingdom Metazoa; phylum Chordata; class Actinopteri; order Characiformes; family Alestidae; genus Ladigesia; species Ladigesia roloffi. The sequence goes on along the minus strand of JBBKCR010000027.1, from coordinate 6,370,313 downwards.
CGCCCAAAAAATCCTTATTTTCCCTTCTTTCTCTGTTAGTATTTGAAGCCAAGAAGACTTGCAAGCAAAAAAGAACTTTTTTCCAGTGCAACAGAGGCCAATACAAAAACACCCTTGGTATATTGTCCATGCTTTGGACAGTGTTTTTATGGATGAAATTGCCTAATTCAAGTCTAAATGGATGGTCTGTCTACGGGACAGTACGGGACACTTTCTGGCAGACGTTAATGTTCTAATAAAGAACAAATCAATATAACGACCACCTGGGATGCTCCTAAATGCTAATTTCATCAAACTCCAGTGAGCAGATACCTGGTAAAGCATTCACAATAATGTGGCATCTTGAATATAAATCGGAATTCTGATCTTCTCAGAGAACACTTGCCCTATTGCTCAGCAAATAAAGAATTTAAAACAAAGGCAGGACTAAGTAAATCTGTCATCACATCTATATTAGATCACTGAATATATACTCGAAATGAGAAAAACACATTTTAGATCATTGCTTGACATGCACTGTTTGTTTTACATTTTCGCACAATATCAGACTTCAGACTTGAACCATAAATTATGTAAACACTGAAAGTATTCTGATGGATCACATTGACTAGCAGCATTTTGAGGCACACTGAAGCCAGATGATATTACAAAAACATAATACAATTAGGTTTGGAGAATTTCCAAAAACAATATTTTTTCACAAGGGTTTTAATAGTGCTTGCGTAGATTCAATGGTTGCTACTTGTGGAGAAAGCAAACCAAGGGCTTTTATCAGTGGCGGCTATCCTAATACTGGTAATAAAGTACAGAGATATGTATAAAAGCACAACTGTTTGAAGGCAAGCATAAGTCAAGTAAAACCATTTGTATCTAGATCTTCTTCCCCTCTCCATGTTCCTCGTTAGACCAGGAAACAATTTGAATGTTTTTATGTGAAAAGCACACAATTTCCTACTTTTTTTTGCCTTAAGCACAGAATATTGGGATATTAACTATGAAAGGGTGGGAAGACAATGTCATTAAACATAACCTACAACCGGGGCATCCTGACAAAAGTCTCTCTTCAATTGTTTTCATAGAAAATTCGATTCTCCCTTGCCATCACTTGAAAAGCAGCCACTCAGGTCCTAGACATCCAACAATATCCCCTGAATATCTCAGACATTGGAAATAGATTGCAGAAGATTGTTTGGGTTTATTTCTCTCTTCTTTCCAAAGAAAAGGTCATACCTTCAACTCAAAGCTGTTTTTTACCTGACAGATACTGTTGTGCAGACAAACTGTTGCTTCAAAAAATGAGATTACATAACTGACAAAACATTAACATTTGACAGGGAGAAGCAAACAGCAACAGTTTAGGTTTCCTCTTGGACTCAGAGGCAACACAAGGAATTCACAGTAGACACCATCCATGTGCAATTTCTCAGGGTGGCTGAGAGTAAAATACAAACTTATTAAAGTTCAATCGTTAGTACTTCATAGTAAAGACATTACACAAGTTCAAACATCAGTATGACAAAAGTGATTAGGAAGCTCACAGATTTAGCCGGCACAATGATATGAAAGAGAGAACATTGAGCTAGATTCTTAATTAATTTAACACAGCAATCTAAGTTGGATATGGTCTCTAGTAGAAAGTAAAAAGGATGCCAAAGGATGCATTATATGCAAAATAAGGATATTTTGTCCAGCCCAGTATGCTAATTTTTGAGTGCAAAGCTTGAGTGCAAACACAAAGTGCAAACACAACAGTGAATAGATGTCAGAATGCATCAGTAATTTGCTCAACACTGTCAAAATCATCCAGAGAAATGTTACAAACCTTTAATTCACAGTATGAGTTAACAAACTGCAGTGAAATCAATCACCGCACAGAGCCCCGAGGCAAGTCTGCACAGTACTAATTCAACTACCTTTGCCGACTTAAAGTAAAGATGTCTTTTTTTCATGCAGAACTTCATGCAGAACATCATGCATTCTCACACGATGCCTGAATATAAATCACTTTAACATTGTTTACTGCGAGCATGTTGTAGACAATAATTGTCTGAATTTAAATTCATTGTAATGATGCACCACAACTTTTTAAAGCCTTTCCCTCATAAAAATCACTGGAGGGATATAAGCTAACATCAAGGTCACTAATGTGCAATGAGCTCTGCCTAATGCCATGCCCTATTACTGCCAGGTGAAATGTGACAGAGTGATGTCAGTTCATGGTCAAGATGCTTTTTATCAGAGATGAAGAGGCTCAGGTTGTGATAGGAAAACAATCATCCTTGAGAAATATTCACACCAGCAGGGTAGAGAACAATATGGCGAGATAAATGGTGAGGAAGGGGTTAAAAGAGGAAGCATAGATGATGAGCGGAACCCGCTGTACCATCTTCTCATCAAGACAGAGGTAGGAAACCTGTAAAATGTCTCTGTGAGGGGAAAGAGGAAGCAAATATGAAGATGCTGATATGAATTGACCTAGACATGCCCTACCCACAAATCTTTACACAATGTTGTAAATGCATTCACTGAATTCATTTTGCATGGAAGCACAACATTGGATTTTGTTGATCTGTCATTTGCAGAAAGGTTCTGACAATTTTTCAGGAGGTTGAGTGGGACGTTTGCCAGTGTTCTGTGAAGCAGCCATTGTCACAACAGTCGCCACAGGCAACTGCCAGTACATTAAGGGCAGGGACTCTTAGGAGGTAAAATAGCAACATGAAAGTGAATTCAGCTTCTTTTACAGCATACTAAGGCCACTTATACAGCAAGACATTGTAACTGTGTTTCAGTTTTACCTATGGTAACCTAAAACACTAGTATTACTTTCAATGGGGGAGTCAGACACCAGTCTCCAGCACAAAAAAATTATCATTTTTAATTATTAAAAATCATCAATATTTAAAAATTGAAAAATAATTTATTTAGCAAAATATTAGCAGCTCCTGCTGCCACTTTAATGTTTCTTATTTGATTAATTAATGTGACACACCACACACCCTCGAAGAGGTTATCAAACACAGTTTCGGGTCTGACAAAAGTAGTGAAAGTCCCACTGGACCAGACATTTTTGTGCTTTTATGTAAACACAAAAATACAACACAGCAAAAACCCAAACTGGGGATGAACATGCAGTTAGGGAACACAGATATCACAGCTAGACTTGGAAAATTACAACACGCAGCTCCTCTGCCTCTTTGTTTTCCTGCCCACACAGTCTTACACAGTCTATTTGCCTCTTTTCCTCTTCCAGCACTCTCAGTAGCTGTTGCCTGAATGATTTATTCAGTTTCATGGCAGAACATCTGACACTAAAGGACTAGTGATGCTCTGATCGATCAGCGGACGATCGGTATCGGCTGATAATCAGACTTTATGACTCGATTGGGACTCGTTAAACTCGCGATCTTAGGAAACGATCAGGATTGATGACTTCAATGCGTGAGGACTAGGGACGGGTACTTTATTGCCTAATTAGACAGCAGTATGGGTAAACTCGCACACACACACACACACAACACGAGAGTCTCTCGTGCACGCACACACAACACGTGAGAACTCTCTCACGCACGCACACACATGCACAACACGATAGAACTCTTGCGCACGCACACACACCATGAGAGAACTCTCTTGCGCATGCACACACACCACGAGAGAACTCTCTCGCGCACGCACACACATGCACAACACAATAGAACTCTTGCGCACGCACACACACCATGAGAACTCTCTTGCGCACGCACACACACCACGAGAGAACTCTTTTGCGCACGCAGACTAGGAGAAAACTCTCTCGCGCACGCACACACACACACACCACGATGCACACACATGCACACCACGAGAAAACTTCTCTCAAACACGCACACGTCATGAGAGAAATCTCGTGCACACACACACACAACAGGAGAGAACTCACACACTCGCACACATAACAAAAGCAACATGTATAGTATTACTTTATCTGAAAAAAGTGAATGGTGATCAGAGAGATTAAATATCAGTTATATAAACTTGAAGCATCAGAATCGGCATCAGTATCGGCCGCTCACGTAGGCAAAAAATCGGTACTTGGTATTGGTGGCAAAAATCCTGATTGGAGCATCCCTATAAAGGACACATGAATGTTTTGAGTCATAAAAATCAAATTTGTGAAAATATCATGAAGGAGCAACCACTCCAGAGCTACATCAGAGACCTGCACTCAGATCTTTCCAAATGAGATCCTCACCTGGAAACAGCGCCAAAAAATTTTTAAATGTGTAGGAAGGTGTAAAAGAAAAGTCTAAAATAGTAGGCCCAGCTTTATGAGTATATGTCTTTAACTTTTATCTTCAGGATTGTGATGGTCTACTCATGTCAAGTCAGTATCTCAGTGAGATGAAATTTCACCAGGCTGTCCGTACTGCACCACAACTGGATGTGTAGAACAATTCAACTTGTAGCACCTCAGATGAACAACTTGCTCATTTCCCTTAGGAAGGCTTTATTGAACATCACTGAAAAAGGTGTTGAAGAATCCTCAAATAAAATACTGTTCTTAAACTATGCAGTCCATAGGCTAAAGAGGAGAGGCTGAACCCCATCCAAGGGTCTATCATTGCTTATGCTTGGTATTATGAAGGAATAAATAGTTTATATTTTTACAGCCACTTTTGCAATACCGATGGAATGCAGCTTTGGAAGCATATCAGTTCATATCAAAAATGGGAATATGATGTGCAGCCTTTATTCAGACAACCAATTAAGTGCAAATATGCAAAGTGGACACAAAGTTGCACCCTAGGGTGGAAAGCTTTGACAATTAGTTTGGTGTAAAAGCAGCACAACTAGACAGAGTGCATTCAGAGGAACTGTGCCACCTACAAATGTTCACCTTTTTGGTTACTGGTTCATAATCTGTGGGCAAACACTTTAATGCTAGGTGTAAATGCAATTATTAAAGAGTGCTCTATGTTCCCCAACTATCATGTGAGTAAAGTTCAGATGTTAATGCACTCTTAGACTGTGGTTAAATGCATTAGGACAAGAGTCTGAAACGAAAGGTCTCACGCATCAATTTGAAAGGGGCAAGAAATACATAGTGGCCCCTTTTATGCAAAACTCTATTAACATCAACATAAATTAGATACAGCTACAAGTTAGAAGGCAAAACCTGAAGCTGCTGTGCAGACAATTCTGGACATCATGTAAAGATTAAAAACAACTGTTATCACTGCACAAGTCCATGCAGTACGTGCAAAATAAATGAATATAACGAACCTTGTATCATTTATTAACATTGAAAGGTTTATAAAATTGATGACAATCATAATAATAGTAAAAAAGAATAAGAATAAGAATAATAACAACAATAATAATAATATAAAATAATAATAATAATAATAATAATAATAATAATAATAATAATAATAATAATAATAATAAATAATAATAATAATAATAATACTGTGTTACATATAGCAATGTATGCATATGTTGTCAAACATTATAATTCAGTCATTCTGTCAGTTTAGCAAATAAGTGAAGTTCATAATTCTGTTCCATGATACAGAGTGTGCCCACAGAAATGCACTGTGAAATTTGTATTTGTGCTAAGCACAATTTTGGACTCTCGTTTTGAATGTGCCACAGTAACAAATATTTTAAATATTACACACCCTGTTGCACTACTCCACCAACATCAGCATATGCATCGGTGCAAGCACACTAAGCTCCACTTGAGCTAGAATGAAAATGGAGCTCTTGATCTCCTTGGAACAGGCTCCCTCTGTTTTAAAAAAGAAAAGTTTGATAAAAGTAAGCTGCATTGCACAATGGAAAGCCCCCTGTAGTCTATGTTTGCTTGAAAAACTAGGCCAGAAATCAAAAGCAAAGATGTGTCTGAGTTTTATTTCAAATATATATTTTTTCTTTTCAATGGACATAGCAGACTTCAGTATGTTTCCCCATTAGGCCTTCAAAAAGTTGTTTGGTAAATCAATAAGCTTTCACAAACACCCTCATGCACATCTTCAATTCCCTCAAGCAGAACAACAACCCACCCCCACGTATCCTCTTTCCCAGAGATACAAGACACGTTCGACTGAGCTCTGGAGCCTGAGCTTTCCTCTAATAACAATTAGCAGGGCTGGATACAGAGAAAGAACAAGAGATTAGAGGAGGGCAAGTCAGTGGTTGAAGTTTAATAACCTGTTCTCTATAGTCTCACTTCACCAGAAGTTCAGATATGAAGTGTTCTAAAAAAAAAAATAAAACAAGGAATACAAACCCAACAATGTGCTTAAATGTCCTATGAAAATTTCAATTTATGAGATTTTTTAACATTAATCCAAGTTCCCATAGCCTGCCTGTGGACCTGCAGTGGTTGGAAATGGCGATAGGTGTAAAGAGTAATTCGATTATCCTGCTCCGCCAGTAAGAAAACTACAGCTAATCTGGAATTTATGTGGCCTGATCTGGAATTTACCCCTTATGTGGTCACAGAGGGAAAGGTTACCTCCACTTTCTCGTGCTTTGCCTGCCAAGAGAATTTCGTCCCCCTCCACCCTAAAAAATAAGCTCCACCACTTTTGCCTGTAGAGACATCATGGCTTGCAAATGATTGAAGCCTAGCAGGTGCTTCGGTGTACCAATTTATTTTTTAGTTCCTTCCAAGCGTCTGTGGAACCAGTGAGGACACAATACAGAGCTGGTCTTACTGAACAGCTGAAAATTAAGTCTGGATAAGTACCAACTCTCCTTGGCTCAGCTACAAACCTCGGACAAGTAAGTCAACTGAACGCTATATCATTTTGTTGCTTTGCTGTATATGGTTACCAAAATTATTAACCTTAGAACGTGGCTAAAACATTAGTCCTGCAGCTAACAGCTACCAGCCCAGTTAGCAGGCTACTGTCACTAATGTGAAGGTAGATAGCATCAGGTATGTGTGTGAATACACACAATAACATGAATTTTGTACTTCTTTGTTATTTGGACCACCATGTTGCTGTTAGTGTTATGGCGTGGGCAATTTGTGCCTTTTCCCTCATTGAAATCTATGAGTGAGTACATCTGCAAACCAGGGAGATCAGATGTGAACTTTGAGGTGTCCTACAGCAATGCGGCACTGATCTCAACTGCTTGGCTATCAAGGAAATTTCTTCCAAATCTCACTACAGATGAACTGTATTTTACCAGCTAGCTGGCCCCTCCCCCCACGCTCCACCACCCCACCTGCCTACTCCTCACCCCGCCTCTCTCCTCCTTATTACCATTTAAAGCTACAAATGAAGAAACTGCACATCTTGGGGAAATCTCATTGTGGCACTGGCTCGAAGTGGCTGTAATTCTGCACCAAGGCTGAATTTCGGAAAGAGAGGTAGAGTATTAGCAGACCACAAAGACCTGTATAAAAGGTTTTTTTTTTAATGGCATGTCATGGAAACTTTAATCGGTAAAGCTTGTTTTGGCCATAATATTAAAAGTACATGTCTCACCAAAAACCTCTCTGACCAATTATGGCATGATCTTCACTAGAACTGAAGGTGTGCTGGGGTGGCTGGCACCAAGACAATAGCAGCAGATGGTATAAGTGTCAAGGTGAGGCTTTAATGGATCAAGTTAACTTATCTGGTGAATCTGGAGGCCAAGACATTGGGCCTGATTTTCACAGTAAGTCGCGCATTGTCTCAAGTCAAATGCGCAGTAATCTTCAGGGGAGGGGCCAGCGCAAAGCGCTATAAAGGCATCAGGAAAAATGTACGTTGCACCTGGCGCATTCGATCAGGGTAGGGGTTCCCAAAGCAGCAATGATTTTCCCAGAATGTTTTCTCGGTTCTTATTCCAAATAAAGTATTTTATAGGGTCAAAAAGATGTGTTCTTTCTTGTGATTTAGTT
>JBBKCR010000027.1:6330592-6356776 GCA_037577295.1 Ladigesia roloffi | reverse complement strand
TCACGACCTATAGTAATCGTTTGACCTCTGTTATTGCCAACAACGGTTATATTACAAAGTATTGAGTGGAATTTTTGTCATTGACCAAATACTTATTTTCCACCCTATTGCACAAAAAAATTCATTAAAAATCGTACCATGTCAAATCTTGAAATTCTGTCTCTCACAGTTGAAGTGTACCTATGATGAAAATTACTGACCTCTGCCATCATTTTAAGTGGGAGAACTAAATACTAAATACTTTTTTTCCCCACTGTAGTGTGTATACATATATACACACAAACACACACACCCACACACACATATACACCTACATTTATTATCCCTTATATCAGCCCCACTGGCCTTTCAGGTCCCCTTTCTGGTGAACAGTTTTAGACTGTAGTTCATCTGTTCTTCTGCATCATTTTTTGCCCTCTTTTCCCTGTTTAGCTACAGTCAGAGCCCCCAAATAGACCACCAGTGAGCAGGTGTTTCTGAGGCAATGGATCACTCTCAGCACAGCAGTAACTCCAGGCACCTGGGCGGCTATTATTTCTGTGGATTATATTTAGTAACAGATTGAGAAACCTCAGGAGAAAGATAGGCTAAACCAAAATGCACTGCTGCCATCTAGTGGCAGTAATGAATAAGGAAATTAATTTATAGTGACTAATTTCAAACTGTCCCAACTACATATCCTTCGTTGAATTTGGGTCTAGTTTGTAGTTGTAAGAAATACAACAGTAGCAGATAGTAAGACAAAACTTCAATTGAAGTAAAGTGGCCCCTTATAGCAATGCATAAACACACCAAAGCGCACAGAAAAAATATTTCACTATATTTAACCCATTCACAAAGGGAAGCAGTGGGCTGCCACCAAGGGAGCAATGTGTGGGGACAGTACCTTACTCAAGGTTACCTCAGTAGTGCCATAAGTAGTCCTGGGATTTGAACCTATGACCTTCAGGTCGCAAGGACAACTGCCGCCATTTATTCATATCAATGGTTTTTATGTTGGGCTCTTCTACGTTCCTATAAATTGCTTCATTTTATAAAGTTGTGTGTATAAATGATAGGTTGGATTGAGCACAGTTTGGAAACACTTAGATTACAAATTTTTCTAAGTATTTTTTTTAACTTTTTTACTGACTTAAATATGTACAATGTATAATCTGTTCTCAGTCCACTTTAACTTGTAGATTGTTCTTCACACTTCCTGCTAGAGTGATAACTGAGAAAAGAGTGTGAACATAGTGTCAGGAAAGAATCTGCGGTGACTCTGTTCTATAGAACTACTTTCTTTCTTCTCTTCTTAATTACTTTTTCCAGTTGCTCATTTTCAGGATGAAATGGAGTGAAAAATGGACACTGGACATTGCGGTCCAGATTTAGCTGGCCTTATCTCTCTCAATAACTCCAGTTTTCCTCTGCATTCGGAGTGACTCATCCTCCCGGATGTTTTCCCAGAGTGTTATAACGGTGTGGAGCAAGAGGATTAGAGGAGATAAGCTTTGCCGCAGTGAAGAAGCTACACCCGTAACTTGTGCTTCCAGGAGGACAGGGCTGGTTCATGATATCAAATTCAAACGCTAGACTAAGAGAAGGGGAACAGTTTTGCATATTCTTTTTCTGTGTAGAGATGAAGTGTTGACCACTGGAGAAAGCAGATGACCGATAACTGTCTGAAGATTCTGAACATGATATTGTGTCGTTCTTCATGAACTGGTTTAGAAACTGTCCTGAACTTCAGTCAGATCTCCTTCACTGATTATTTGAAAATTTGTAAACAGATAGCAGTGAAAATTCTTATAGGCAAATTTGACTTCCATGAGACTATATATATGTGTTAGGGTTGTAATGACAGTAACACATTGCAGTAGTACAGCATATTGTTTAATTCAGGGTGTGCAAATGTGAGAGAAAATATATGATTTGTTTCTATTTAATAAGAACTTGTTGAAATATAGTACAATAATCTACAAATTTCAACAAAATATTAAAAGACTTATCTGCAGTTTTGCCATGATACCTGTAGTTCTTATCATCATTGATTGTAACATTAACTTCTGTAGTTCTGCTCAGAAGCAAGTTAGATTGAGATGTTTATGATACCTACATTTAACACTTGGTGTAAAAAATAGTGGGACATAAAGAAACTTTTCCCGGTTTTTCAATTCAGAGCCTGTAAAGGTCCATGGGATTAACTCTTCCCAGCAGACTGCTTTCAAGCCATGCAACAGCATGTACATATTTTTTTACAAATTCAGACACGCCCTAATAATTCGAATGAGCAAATTTATTCAGTAGAATAGAGCACTCTGGGGCACCCACATATAAGCCTGTGGATGTTGGAAATTATGATTTGTAAAAAAAATGTCTGCTGCTATACAGATCCTTTAAAATGTTGGTTAAAAATAATATATATTATCCATTATCATAAAGAATCATATCCATTATCATGAAGGACCACTTCATGAATAATTACAGTAAATCAAGGCCTTATTTGAGACAAAGTGTACACAAACTCATGGGAATGTAGTTCAGAAATATTTTTAATGAAAAACATCACTTAGATTTTTAATTACACATTATAACATTGCTGGAGTTTGATGCTTATCACAGACAATACAACACATTATATCTATAATATTCAACAAACATGACTTCTTAAAATGTCTACTGGAAAACCGCAAACATCTTTTTGCATTCTTGACTCTTAGCTGCAGAAGTGCACAACGTCAACAATACGCATGGACTGTTTATCAATTTATAACAACGTAAATATATAAAAACGAAACAATATAGACGTTTATACTATAGAACTGAGTTACTTGCCGTATGAAAGACCATATATTGGCATTGCAAGCCACCCGGCAGTCTGTCTATAGGACTTTACATTGTGAGGACAATTCATATAATTAACAAATAAATATTTCAGCATTACATCACGATCTGTTTACTATTAGCCAACTAGCATTTTGGCAATTAGCATCAGCTGTTAGACACTTAAAAAACGTAAAATATTAAAACACAACAATGAAGAGTCCTAAATAAAAAACAATTAATGTTTAAATATTGCATCATTGCTATTCGATCGATTTGCTCTCAGTGAGGTGCCATCCACATTATATGTAGATCACAATGATGCAATGGGGAACTATATTACCCATAAGCGTTGTCTGTCTTGAGCCAATGAAATCTCTGCATACTCTTCATGGGCTTGTCCAATCAGAGACGTTCTAGTTGGTCAGAACGCGCATGTTCATAAGGCTGTACTGTTCATGTGGCTGGTACGTGGGTTTTTCTGGAGGTCACGGTGAGCAACAGACCGGGTGAGTTAGGGAAAATTAATATAGAATACATGGTTAATGGATGTTATGAACGTGCATGGACGTTAACCCACATGTTTATGTTACGGTGTGGTTAGGTTGTTGTGTTTTGACTGATGTGGAGATGAGTGGAGTGTCGTTTTGCAAAACTTAGCTAATTGGGTAACCTAAGCTAGTCAGGTTTAGATTTAAGTTTTATTTGCAGCTGAATATAAGCTCTTTCCGTTGTCTTGGGGAAGAACGTATACGTCCTTCTTATAGTCTTCGTTATAATTTAGCCCTAAATATTTCTCCGTATAAAGACATGGTGTAGCCTCCGTGCTTCACAAGGCCGCCACACAGTGCTGGCCTTTCTCACACCTCTCCTTGGGACAGTGAGCTGGGTATTCTGCAGACAAAGTGTCCGAACGCTCCTACACTAAATGAACAAAAGTACTGGGACACAGGTTACCTGTTTTTTAGTTTGGGTTAGGCCTGTTAATTGCAGTGAAGGGCAAACTTAATGCTTCATCCCCAAGACATTTTTGACAACGCTGTTCTTTGTGTGGACAGTTCGGGGAAGACCTGTTTATTTATGATTGTGTCCCAGTGCACAAAGCAAGCTCCATAAAGACATTTGTTAGATAAATCTAACCAATGCATTTTGTTTGAATTGGATCCGAGCTTGCGACCCAGACCCCAAAAATGCTGTACAGAATGAAAGGACATAAATGCCTTCAAGATAACGTGTACACACGTGTATAATTCTAAGGGAGGGCCGCTGCACCAACTCCCACTTTTCCACTGCACGTCGCGGTCTTATCTTTTTCTATCACATCTTACAAAAACATTGTGAAAAATAAAAAATATAATAAACTCTTCATTGCAGAGCTGTCATTCTGTTGCCATGGCAAAGCTGTTCGAGTCGATTGGAAAGTTGGGATTGGCCCTGGCCATCGGAGGGGGTGTGGTCAACTCTGCCCTCTTTAATGGCAAGTGGATTTCCTTTGAACTACTGGCTCTTTGCCCTCTCTACTCGGGGCCGTGTGGCGTTTAACTTGTTTGTGTGTGGATTTAATAAGAGCCTTTGGTTCAGCTGTATGACACTTTAGCCCTGCTGTGCTGAGGCAATAGTCATGACTCTTCACCAAATAAAGACCTGTTTTTCTGTCAGAAGTGTTGAATTCACATGTGCTTGGAATTTGTTTCAAGAAAAATATGCCCTCGACATGTACCTTCTGTTAATGTATTTTATTGAATAATGAGCCATAAAATGTAAAAAAGATGGGGCTTAAAGTTTTAACACACAGACACCAGCCATTCTGTCACATATGTAATTTTATAGTTGCAGAAGCAGATAAACACAGTGCTTATAATAAGAGTGTGTAAAATCACATTTGCTGCTGATGCAAATGCTTGTATTTGTTCTTGAATTGTAATTGTGTTACAATATTACCAATAGTTTTCTGATCTTTTGCACTCTACATCCTGGTTCACTGTTGGATTTGTTTTCAGTTGTCTGTTTTGTTTGAATCTGATTCTATATGTGTGCTCTGTGTCCCGTGCAGTTGATGCAGGCCACAGGGCAGTTATCTTTGACCGGTTTAGGGGTGTTCAGGATGCAGTGGTTGGGGAAGGAACACATTTCCTGATTCCCTGGGTACAGAAACCAATCATTTTCGACTGCAGGTCCCGTCCTCGCAATGTACCTGTCGTAACTGGCAGCAAAGGTAACTGTTGTCAGAAAATCCTAAATTATTTTCATGGTCTTGACCTCAAGGCACAGTCATGGTCTTGTGGGTTCACTAGTTTCAAAGAAAACTCACACAAGGTGTACTTCCTCTGTTTTGTCCAGTGATAATGTGGGAATACAAACACTGGAGTTTTCAATTTATTTGTTTGTTTGTTTATATGTTGCATATAAAATGTTCAGGACAGAGTATGAGTGAATTTATATGTGTGAGAAGAGAAAGCAGGATATAGTTAGATAAAATTTAGGGATTCACCAAAGTTTAAGGTTTTAAGGAATCTAATATATATATTTTTTATTAAGCTAATATCTTTTTGTCTTCCTTTAGATCTACAGAATGTGAACATTACACTGAGAATTCTGTTCAGGCCAGTAGCAGGTCAACTGCCAAGGATTTTCACCAGCATTGGTGAAGACTATGATGAAAGAGTGCTTCCCTCCATCACCACTGAAGTGCTGAAGGCTGTTGTGGTAAGTAGAATGGATAAAAGATTTCAGTTAAAAGTCTAATTGGGCAATGAGTAGTTCAAATTTTCCTGCATATATAATACGATTAGTTCAATGAGTCAATTGTGTTCTGTCCTGTTTGGTTCTTATGGTTACAGTACATGTTAGTGTGGCATAGAGTTTAGATTCTCTGCCCGAACCCGACACAGCCCGGGTCGGGTTGGGCCGATATTTCCTGCCGCTGCCCTCGGCCCGGGTCGGGCTGTGATCAAGCATTTGATTTGTTTAATCATGGTTTAGTTCGGGCTCGGGCCAATAATTACAGTTGCCAGGCTGGGCTCGGATATATTGAGTTTTAATTAGGTTTCAATGATTACAATTACTAGACTTTATTGAGAAGTCCCTACCCCTTAATATCTACTGAACATCCAAACATATGTGGAGCACCTCAGTGAGTTTGACAAGTTAATCCAACAGAAAATTTCAGAATAAATCATTCATGAGCTTTCATGACACTTCCTATAATCCTGAAGGATTTAAACCTGTGTGTGTGTGTTCATCCAGGCCAGGTTTGATGCAGGAGAGCTGATCACACAGAGAGAGCTGGTGTCCAGGCAAGTCAGTGAAGATTTGACTGAGAGAGCCTCTACCTTCGGCCTTATCCTCGACGATGTCTCTCTGGTAAGCGTTGCTCTTCTTTGTCTTAATTTTTCCCCCACTCCAGTTTTTCCGTTTCACTAACATTTTTCCCCCTCTTCTCTCCAGACACACCTGACATTTGGTAAGGAGTTCACAGAAGCTGTTGAAATGAAACAGGTGGCACAACAAGAAGCTGAAAGGGCAAGATTCGTTGTAGAGAAGGTAAGTGAGAACCTAACATGATCAAACATTGTAACACTTATGGTCTTTAAGCTCACTGTAACAAACTTTACTGCTTTTAGTTTGTTCTTTTCTGACGCTGTAATATAGTTACTAGTAATTGTATAAATAGCAGGCAGTCCCTTGTTCCCTGTCAAGTGTTGTTGTTCTTGTTCCAAAGTTAAACATTTGTGAGCAGTGTTGGTTTGTCACTACTATTGTAGAGGTGTAAATAAACCACAGAGGAGTAATATTATCATTGGACCAGAGTTTGAATACTGATTTATTAAAATATGCTTTGATTGTTTACATTGTATCTGGAAATCCTTGTTAAGTTCTTACACAAGCTAAGGTTTATGATGGGTATACATGTAGAAACTATAATAGAGATCATACACTGATTCGTGTGTGTTTCACAGGCCGAACAGCAGAAGCAGGCAGCCATAATCTCCGCAGAAGGTGACTCTCAAGCTGCTCTCTTGATCGCAAACTCTCTAGCTGTAGCCGGCGACGGTCTAGTAGAGCTGAGGAAGCTGGAGGCGGCCGAGGACATCGCCTTCCAGCTCAGCCGCTCACGCAACGTCACTTATCTGCCCTCTGGGCAGGGCACGCTGCTGCAGCTGCCTCAGTGAAACACCTCCACATAAACACAGGCACACACACACTTGCAAGCATGACTCTCTTGCCTATGGGTGTCTGATGAAAGCTTGGAGAAACTGGCCCACTGAAGAGGCTCCATCCATGTTTGTATACTTTGCGTCTCTGCTTGTCTCTAGGGCTGAAATTATGGACTATATTTCCACAAGTGAGACAAAGTCAGAGTGTGGAGGAGGATCTAATAGCACTGCAATGTGTTAGTGTTTGTGTCTGATGGTAAACATTTTATATGACTACAATTAATGGCTAAAGCGGTAGAGGCTCCTTAAATCAATCCACCCCAAAATTCTATTGTAATTACAATCTGTGCTTAAGTGTAAAATCAGACAAAAGTGAAGTCCAAATTCAGGTGGGCAAAACCAAGCTGATTGTTTAAGCTCCTGCAAATCAGAGGTTCTTGGCCATAGTCCTTTTGATCTCATTAACTGCCCCTAAATAGCCTGTCCATGTTCCATTTATATTGGTTTTCTTATTATATTACAGGAAGATATTCTGTATCACTGTTCAATAATAATTATGAATAAATGATGTATGTTCAAAAAGAATAAAACCATATGTAATTCATTACATTAATGTGACGTGTGGCTGATTAAGAAGGTGAAAAAATAGTTATCTAGGTCGAGATGGATTAAAAATCTTAGCACAAGATGAAATGAAAATACAGGTAATTATCAACATGGTTTTCATAATGCTCTGATTTTAGCCCAGCTAAAATTACTAGTTCTGGTTGGAAATTTGCATGCATATTTCTATAATCAACATTGAAGCTGTCCTTAAAAGTCAGAAATAATTAAAATAGGGTAGTAATTTTGTTTCAGAAAACAGGTTTTACTGCAGCCACTTGTTAAGAAATGCCTTTTTTTTTACCATTATTTCGGCAGTCACACTGGTTTGAGATTCTACAGTTAAATGGCTAGACTTCTACCTTTATAATCTATCACATTACAAATTAGATAGAATAGGCAGAGATATGACACTTCACTCTTGATTTTAATTACAACTACTTAAGGAAATATGGTTCAGATATGCAGATGATACAACAAGTTATTCACCAGCAGAAGATTAAAGGAAATGGGAAACAGCAGAATGCTTGGCTGCAAATCAACAACAATGTGCTACACCTGCATTCAGGTTCCCCTAAATGTCCATATTACTGATGTCATAATGTTGTCTGGGAATTAGCACAATGTGGACTGTAGGAAGGAACCATGAGTACTGGAGTAATATTGAGCCAGCCTACTCATTAACAATGTATTATACAACAGTATGACGGACCAAAGATATTGATTTTTATTTACAATATCTTGACAAAGGAAATCTGAACAATAAAACAAAATTCTGAAAATTCATTATTTCTTTAATATTAAAATGTATGGTTGCTGTAATCAAAACCAATGCCTCATAGCCTAACAAATTAACAGCACCAAATGGTATAAAATTAGAAATCCACCTGTATATTTCATGTGTCAAGAAGGCATTTCCTAAGTTTCACAATTTAAGAACGCAGTTTGCCAGTTAATGCAAATCACAGAGACTTCTTTTAATTAAGCGTACTTAAAAAAATGTCAATATGACTTCATTCAGAAAGTTTAGCTCCACTCTAGAGGCCATTTACATTTTTCATTAGGTGCAAAAATTAAGAAAATCTTATGAAGGCTTATTGTTGCTCTTCCATTAAGCACCACCCAGAAACCATTTGTATTTAAATTAGCATTTAAAGACATTTAAAAGCTTATGTTTGGATAATTACTGCAGTGATTAATAAGCTTCTGCTAGCAACAATTATTTTACCCCCAACTAATTCTCTCATTTCTTAAACAACGGTGCCAGAAGATCATTAAAAAAGGTCCAGTGTGTCAGAAGAGTAAAATTATTGACCGGCATCAAGCAAAGGAAATAACTAAGTGGAGTTTTTATTCCCCGATCTATACCAGGATAACAGTGTCCAGATGTCTTGGGCTCAAACTGTCAAAGTGCATGAGGAATCATTTTTACTCGTGAGTTGGAGACCCCAGAGTCCTGACCTTAACTCTGTCCAAAAGATTTGGGATGTGCTGGAAAGGTTTTAAATCTCATATCAGCAGTACAAGATAGTAATCAAAGCTATAGGCACATTAAGGAAACTTTTTTCGTCAGACAATTAATAAAGGAATACAATCATAGAAGTCTATTTTCTCATTTGTAAAATAAATCTGAAATGTTTGTCTTAAAATGTCTATTGATATTACAGAAAAAATATTAGAAATACAGGGAGCAATGCCTAGGTTTGACTCACATCCTAGCACAACAGTGAAGACTTCGGGAGCAGCCTCTGGCCAAGACATCAGGAACTGCTGCAAACCTATAAGCCCTGCCTGCAGTTGAAGGAATCACGTCAGAGTGCCTGGCTGCGGCTATGAAAAAGGAGGTCTGGAGACACTCTGGTGTCACCTGCAGCCACAAGCAGGAGTTTCTGGTAAAACAGGCCTATATGTTTGCATTGGTCAAACTTAGTTAAACTTTGGCTAGGCTAATGTATGAAATGTATTATTAAATATGAACACATTAGCATAACACTTTTGCTCTGAAAACTAATTTCATGGGCTGGAAATCATTGTTGTAGTTTAAAAACATACTTGTCACTACTCCATACACTAAACATTACATGACTTCCAACTATGAACAAATGTACATACTGTATGATAATTCCTTCAAATGACAGACGGTTTATAGCTTATAGCAATAGTTCCTCCAGTCTACAATTCTAAGTGTACCTGCAGCAGCACAATCACCGCCTCAGCGCCCAGGCTGTGACAGGAGCTCTGGATTGGTGATGCCTCCAGCCACAAGCTGGGGCAGTGGAGCCTTAAAGCCATGCAGACTGAAGAGGCTGCACATTATGCTACAAACAGCTCCATGGCCTTTAATCTTACTGCCACTCCAGGATTTTGTTCTAACTGTGCAGTTTCAAATTTCTGTCAATTTTTCTCTCCACCCTGGTTCTGTCTTCTGTTATTCCTTACTCAAAGTCTTAGTTATACTGTTCAGGTGTGTTAAGACCACAACTCTTATGTTCCATCTCTATCTGCCACTGCTTTAGTACCTCAGGCCAAGGCTGGATGTTTTGCTGCCCCAGGGCTCCTGCCCACAAGTAAAGGCACTGACACTATAATCTTCTGACACTACAATCTCTAAACAAGCATGTGAAATCTTAATCACTCCATCTGTCTCTGCCTACATCTAAAGGTCCATGAGGTGTGCCTGTGGCCGAATGTATTATTACAACCTGCAGCCACTCTTGGAACCTCCTTAGCTCCTGTCCATTGCTGGAGGCACAGACACCTGAACGAATCATCTCACAGAACCATTTACCTAAAACCTGGAGACTCCATTTCACCCCCAGAGCTCCTGTCTCTGGCTAAGAATTTCACTAATATGATCTCTATGTAAGGCATACACATTCATACGGGTGCCACCAATCCAGAGCTTTTGTCCACTATCCTGATGATGTCCTGACTGCACCCAAGGATATCACTGTTGTCTAGCATGCAGCTTTTCCTGACACATCCAAGGAACTTTCTGTGCTTAGCCTGCATCCCTGTGTCCTCTGTCTGTCCAGTATTCCAGCTTCATATAAGTGTCTGAGCAAGTCTAAATGCTAATTCCACACCAGGCACATTGCCTGTAGAATATATTTGTCTTCAGCTCAATATTACATCCATGATGCTGCCATGGCTGTGCCCAAGGGTTTCGCTGTTGCCCAGGCTGCAGCTGTCCCTGAGGCTTCCAGAAAACCCTCCATGCTC
Organism: Ladigesia roloffi; assembly: GCA_037577295.1. Taxonomy (NCBI): domain Eukaryota; kingdom Metazoa; phylum Chordata; class Actinopteri; order Characiformes; family Alestidae; genus Ladigesia; species Ladigesia roloffi. The sequence continues at coordinate 6,345,989 of JBBKCR010000027.1, read as the reverse complement.
AGCTGTGCAGTGCTCTGTCATTGTGTCTGTCCAAGTCTCTAAGAGAATCCAGGTTGTCATGCCAGTACAGGTCTTTGTTCCAACTGTGCATTTTGTAGCTGAGATTTGATGAAGTGGATCATGGTTTCCTATTTCTGCCAAATTTTCTCTCCAACCTGGTTTAGATTTCTGTTTTTCCTTGCCCAATGCCTTAGTTATATCGTTCAAATGTGTTAAGCCTGTATTAATTATATCAGCTGTTCCTCGTTTCCTGTCTGAGAATGTATACTTTCTGTCTCACTTTCATGCCATGTCCTTCAAAAATTTTTGGTTAAAGCTGCAAGTGTTGCAAAGGAAGTTTTTGCTTTGTTAATCCTGCCTGTCTCTGGCAAGTGTTTTCTCAATTTCCCTTTATGTTTATTTAGTAAGGACTCAAAATTCTTATCATTTCCATCTGGTCATGGTCTCAGTAAGTAAATACTTTCTTAATACCCGTTTAATGACCTGTACCAAACTTCAAGTCTGCAAAAACCTCAGTGAAAAACTGTGGTCATTGTTCATCCTCACCATCTTGTCACATGTTTTTCTGGTCATGTCTATATTGCACTGCCAAAAGGCACTGCTGCTCTCCTCCACTATGAAGGGCATCACTGGGTAGCCGATCTCATGGCCGATGTATGAATATGCAGCAAAAGAGCAGGTGAGCACCAGACTCTGTAGTTCATTTATGCTGGACACCTCAACTGGGACAATGTCACGATAAAGCATATAAAGGAACACCATAGTGTGTAGTCACATCCATGGGTCATCTGGTGAGAGGTCCTTGAGAAGGTAGCAACAGTGGAGCAGGAACTTTCCCAACAGCCAGAGAAGTTTGTTGGTGGAGGCAACCTTAAATATCATCTCACGCATGCTGGCAGGCAGGTCAAGCCACATTTCAGGATGGGGATCCATAGGTGTGGAGCTCACAGTTGGCTTCAGTTGTTTATCTAGGGTGTGGGTGATGTCCACAGTAACAGAATCCAGGACATATCCAGAGGCAAACTCCATGGGCTTTCATCTCTTGGCTAGGGAAGCTTCAGACAAAAGGACCACAAGGGATCGCTTCTTGCCGCTTGTGTTCTCCACCTAAGGAGAAGGTGTGGAGCTGGCATGACTCATGATTCTGTGAGTGTATGTTCTGCTGTGTGGAGTGTATCAAAAGGGGTGAAGCTGGAATGCAATGGTGTGCAGTGACATTGGTACCCTAGAATAATGTTAGATATCAAAACCATCAATCTGGTCAGTAGGTCACACATTCAGTCGACCACAATTTCTATTTTCCACGCAACCAAGGACTGAACACCCAGTACATGTCTGGTGGGCGATGAGGTATGACAATATATTGACTGGCAATAATGTCCAAAATAATGTGGAGTTACATCAGCACTGGGCTGAGCAAAATGACCAATTATCAATATATAACACTAATGAAACTATTATGAAACGTAAACCCCCCCCCCCATAAAAAAAATATATATTGTCCCTTAATATTTTTCACAATATTGTTGGAAAATAGCGTCCATCAACGCCTCTTTCAAAAATCGAACAGATTTTAGTGCGAGTGTTTCGGTATAATTACATTTATACACAAATTTTTACATACTATAAGGTTACTTTTTTAATTATTCATTTGTTATAGTTTCTTGTTAGTTCTTTAAAATTAATATTAATAGTTTACTAAGTATTATCTTTGCACTATTACTATTTTTCTGTTGTTTTATTATTATATTTTTCCACCTCCTAACTTTCTGTGTTATCTTAATTCCTCTTGTTGCTATGAGCATGTTTATAACAAAGGTTTTTTTCACATCATATCTAATAATCTATTTTAATACAAAAATGCACACTTTTTAAAATATTAATTGCACTATTGGGACACACCCTCAATTATTTTCAATATTTTTGTCTTTTAAAATTTTGAGGCAAGCATAGGCGATTCTACACGGGGCCCCCATAGAGTTTCTCCTGCCCCCTCTTATGGCTCCCCTGCACTGAACAGCCAAAGATTTAAATATACATTTCTTATCGTGACATGCACTGGCTCGAAGAACGAAACTAACGCCACGCGCGTTCTATACGGACTATTTAAAGTGCTACACACGCGCACTTACACATGAGCTGACACTAAGGTTGTCCGGGACATCCAGAAATATGAGTGATATTTATTAGTCCGTTTGGGACAGCACCAGTCCCGTATTCCAACCACAACCTCGTCCGGCAAAAACAAGACGACCGTAAGGGGAAAACCTGCAATGAGGTGTGCCAGTGTGCTCTGGCCACCAATGAGCAGTGAACCTGCTAAGAAAAAACGAGTGTGTAGCTACAAAAAATAGTGGAATAGTAGTATGTATGATGACCAGGCATCCTCTTTTTCCCGGACATGTCCTTGTTTTTTAAACCTGCGTCTGGGCGAAATTTTAGACACATCCGTGATTTTGAGCCGCCTAACCCTTCGTCGGCCCATGGACCGCCACTGGAAGAAAGCAACCACTGTAAGATTAATTCACGGATTGATTACATTCTTTATTTTACAAGACCATTTTATATTTTATAAAGCAACAACGTTATTCACATTGGAAAAAAGTACAATCCAACAACAGAAATAATCAGGAATGACAAAAATGGTTGATTTACATTGTAGTATACATGAGAGAACACACCAAGTAACTCAACAAACTGTACATAAATATAAATGCAATACAATAATTTAAATAAAAAACAATAAAAACATGAATTCTTAAAATACTATGGCCTCCTCTGTCAAGCAGCCTCCTAACAAAATATGTGTAAGACCTTATTGTTAACCATTAAGAGTATGACAATGTAAACAAAGCATTAAGGAAATGAAATAAACCAAATGTTCTGTGCCAATTTCCATATAAATTATTTGATGTTCCAGAAGAAAAAGTTGGAAAAGTGAAGAATTTAGGAGGTTTTCCCTTTATAAATTGTAAAAGATTCTCTGCAATGTTTAGAAGCTGTACCACATCAAAATCTGTTGGCCCTGTCCCCTCTCGAGTAGCCGCTCACACTCAGCCTTCGTTTCAGCTGCTACCAAGCAGCAATTTCATGTCAAATTTAAACCATTCTGAACTCCTGTTAGTGACCGAGATTGCATTAAATCATGTTAAAGATATCTGTGAGGGCAAAAGACTATATTCTGGCCTGACAAGTGTCACTGAAGCATTTAGCTAAGCTAATTGTGAAAAATGACACATACTGGAACATGCTAGTCCAATGAAATGCCGGTCCTTACTATAATAAAACATTTATAAACCCATAAAAAGCTAAGTACCTATCGCACAATGCACAGATGTCACTTTATCGCTTATCATATTGATCACACCTTGTCACTTAGTACTATATCACTATCAGTTTTATCCCATTTATACATTTATGTTCTCTTTCTATTACTTAAAAATATTTTGTTAATATTTTTGTTGATATGTGTTTGCTTTTTGTAAGATCTCCTATGGTCCTGTAAAAACAAACTGGAACTTGAATTTCCTGAAGGGAACCTCCATAAGTGATCAATAAAGTTTCTTTATTTCCATTCATCCAGCCATCAATCAATCAATCTATCTAACTATATTACATTTATTGCAGTGTTATCACATTTGGTCATATGGAGGTGTCCATGTAATTCTGGGCTATAACTGCACATAATACCAGGGTGTCTGTTTCAAATATTGGTTTTAAAGTCCAAATCACACCACTAAACCCATATCTGTCCTTTCACTGCAGACTGAAAGAGTAAACAATCATTTGTATGTTTCTTGCAAATGCTGCTTGTACTTTACCCTCCAGCTATTTTTGGTTCATTGCTCAAAGAGAAACCTGCCACTAGATGGACTCAGCATCCATTCCAAGTTCACACCTTTAGGTCACCAATTTTTTAATGGATGCCAAACAAAATTTTACTTTTAGACAATTTGAAAACTACCCTCAGTCAAGCTGTCCTGACATGGTACTTCATACAGGGTGTCAGTATGTCTTTCTTTCTGACACAAGTTTACACCACACACACAATTTTGTGGGTACCTTAAAAGAAAGAATGCATTTTTGTGTTAATTTTAGACAGATACAGGAAAAAATAAGAGACCACTGCAATTTTTTTTAGTATGACAACAATTCCACGCCAGTGTCTGTTAAATTCCTACACAAACATACCTGATTCTGCTAAAGTGATCACCTGTATCAAAACTTACTTGATAAGGAAACAAATAAAACTTTTTGCAGGGTTCTCTCATATATTTCCACAGCAGTATTTAAAAAACCCGAACAAAAACAGAGCTAAACAAATATGAGATTCACATGGGTACAGCATATTGTAGTTTTTCATCCATCCATCCAGTTCCTACCCCTTTATCCCGCACTCGGGGGGTAGGGGGGATGGGGGGGGGTCTATCCCAGCTGCTACAGACGAAGGCGGAAAACACCCTGGACAGTCACAAGCACGTCACAGGGCCACACACTCACAGTCACACCTAGGGGCAATCAACCTATCCCCAATCACCCATGTTTTGGTGGTGGGAGGAAACCGGAGCACCAGGAGTAAACCCACGCGGTCATGGGGAGAACATGCAAACTCCACACAGACAGACCCTGCACCCAACCCGAGAGTCGAACCCAGGACCTTTATGCTGTGAGGCAACAGCGCTAACCCCTGCACCACCATGCCGCCCTTTGTAGTTTTAACAATAAAAAAATGTTTTCAATCTGGATGTCCCAATCCTAAGTAAGGCAATTATTCCTCCTCCACCAAACATTATAGCTGTCTCAAACCTTTGAGCAGGCACTTTTCTCCTGACATCTGAATTCATGATTCATCTTTCATTTACACCATTCTAGCCAATGCTTCCATAATGTACCATGACCACAGGCCTGGGTGTGGCTGCATGGCTACAGAAAATAAAGTTGACAAAGCTCTTTTTGAATGGACATAGTAGTGACATTTCTAGGAGGAACATGTTTGGACCTCAGCTGTGTGTGCTGGAATTAATGACCTCTGCACTAGGTTCCATTTTATGGGTTTGTCTGACCCAATGCCTTGCTACTGAGCTACTGTTACACATAGATATTTCCACTTCACAGAAACAGCACTTAGAATTCCATGTGCAGCTCTGGGAGGGCATATTTTATTTTTAATCAGCTGTTGGAATATACACATCCTAAAACAATGTATCTGGTTACTTGATTTAATAGTTCTTCATAAGAACTCATTTTATCCCTCTACACCATTCTCAGAACTCTTTCATCAGAATTCACTCCATTCTGCTATATTTTTAGTAGTAAGTAAGTAAGTACAGTTTATTTATATAGCACCTTTCTCTGATAAGTATGATATTGATGTACACAAAAAGGTTTCTAGGCAGAATAAAAGCAGAATAATAAAGAGCAAGACATACATGATGGTAAAAGTTACCTAAAAGCCATTTTGGACAACTGCGTCATCTTCAGTTTCGATTTAAATGGTTGAACAGTATTAATCAATCCACAGACTTTGATCAATAGAGCAAGTTATTAAGATATTATCCCTATGTTTCTCAGGACTAACTTTATTCCTCTATAACTTTGAGACTTCACTCTGTCCCAACTTCATCAGAATTTGCCCAATTCATATATCTATTTATCAGAATCACTCTATTCCTCACCACCTATATCAAAACTTACACGATTTTCCACACTAGCACTTAATGTGCATAAGTTTCAATAATTAATTGATTCAACACAGAAATTCCGCCCATTAAGGAGCTCATCATGAGCTGAATTAGGTACAATTGGAAAGGGAACATATGTGTTGTGGATCTTCAGCATCAGGATTCAGAATTTTGCTGTAGGACTTATTATTACTCAGCACTTTACCTTTTCTTATTCACTTCCTCTGTATGTTTTACCTGAACTCATGTCCCTTTTCCCCGTGGGCAATGCGCACTCGCTAGCCTCTCCATCACTGTTAATGATGAAATAAAAGTGAATAGTACCGTAACAACCTTCCTGGGATGCTTGCAGATGAACGCACTTCTACACTACATGGACAAATGTATTGGGGACTCCTGACCATTACACCGACAGGAAACTTAATGACATTCAATTCAAATATATAATTGGCGTTTTAATATGAAGCTATAAGGGCTTCCACTTTTCTTGGAAGGCTAAAGAAAAACTGCTGTCTCTGGCTACAGATAGCAAAAATATATTATTTTAATTGCTTATTTCTTCACATTGTGGATGTTGCATTCTCATGTATGTTGAGAGTGCACGCGATGAAGGAGAGGGCGCTCGCGCTACGGCCGAGTCGTGCAGGAACGAGAGGAGCTGAGCAGCTCGCCACAAGTTAAATTTCTGCTTTTTTCTCAATTTATTTCTCATTCTTTTTAAGAAGATGGCACTTGGTCCTGTCCTAGACAGTCTCCTCAACCTAGCGGCCGTGCAGGTAGGACACTGTCACGAATGAATCGTGTTCTTTTTTGTGCTAAAGACAAAAAAATTGCGACTCGATTTGCATTCAGTTGGGGTTGTTTCTAGTCTTGTGCCAAGATGAGGAGGATAAGGGGGATATAAAAACTCCTATCCAAAAATATGTTTTTTGCACCTTTGCTGGCGTGCAAAGTATGAGAAGAGAAGACAAAAATCCCGGGGGCAACGTGTTGGAAATTAAATCTGGGCGGTTTTTTGAGAGAGGGGGGGTTTGAAAGAGTGAAAAAGAGTGAAAGTCTATGGCAAACGTGGAGAAGCTCCATAACGGAATATAAAGGGCAGTGGAGAGGGTCGTGACAGAGCACTGCCGATACGAAAGGAAGTAGGTAGAAGCAGCCGGGCTCATATTTTTGTTTGGTAATATTTGTGTAGCTAGCCGACCGCTAACGAGCCCTGCAGCTGTATTCCTATTCCTGCAGCCCCTGTAGCTCACCTGCTAAGTGGCTAGGCTAAGCCGAGCCTCCTCTGGTGGCTGAACCAGGAGAACAGACGGCCTGCTCGTCTCTCAACCCCCCTGACCAGACGAGCTTTCTCTCTTCAGTTTTAACCCTTTATTTACATCGTCTTGCCATAAGTTATTCTTTATCGGCGAGGTGCTGTCAGCTTAGTCAAACCTTGACCTCTTTCTCCAACCCAGTCTGAGGTCATCCTGTCTAAGGGGTCTTTAAAACTTTCTTTAAAACCCCCCTTATGGTGGAGAGATAGAGGCCCTTTTATGAAAAACTGCTTGCTAGCATGGCTAACTTAACTTAGCCTATCCTTTTGGCCGGGCAGAGGAATTTCTACTCCCCACCCTCCTCCTCTGCTGGCCTGGAAGTTTCAGGCCTCTGTCAACTGTCAACACAAAAAACGACACCAATTCGGGGAGTAAAACAGAAAAATGAGGAAGATTTTTGAGTCACTTAGCTTAGCCAGCTAACTAATTGTGTAGCGGTTGCTTCGTTGCCTCGTAACGCCTTGAGGTTCTTTGCAGCCTTCCTTCTCATAAAGCACACAAAACAATGTTTAAAATACTAAAATACCTATTTAATGTCCCCATTAGTCATGTTTAAGTATGAGCTGTTGTCGTTGTCATGTTTTCTTTATTTTGTCCCCCAGAAAAACTACAGAAAGGTTTCGATGGCCGTTGGTGATTTAAGGATCAGTCGCGTTTCGAAATGTTTTTAAAAACACAAGCCTGGACAGTTGTGCTAGGATGCCACGAAAGAAATTGTTGACCAGATGGACAAAACAAGGGGCAATAAACCATAAATTGTGTTTTGTGTAACCTGGCTCAACTCCCGGAGTTGAGAAACTGACCCCCAGATTGAGATTAGTTTAATACGTGGCATGTAATAAATAGAAGGGTGGAGAATCATTCTTCATATAAGCTACATCTGTTTCTTTCCTGATCATATACTGTTCGTTTATATGGAAATGTTTTTCGGCCTCAGTGGCCCTCGGAAATCAAACAGCACCGAAAGAAGATCGATAGCCTATAGTTGTACTTTAACCCCCCTTTCTTGTTTAAGTCTAATATTCATTTGGTGAATGTACATTTACCAACTGATGTATGGATTATGCACAACTGAAGTGTGCAGAATCTATATTGGGTTGCCATGCACAACCCTGTGCCAGATTAAACACAAAGAATGCCAAACTGGAAAGATGATAGGAAGGAGTGTCTGCAAGCTGTGAGAAAGCCCTGTGACTTGTAGAGATTTTAAAATGTGCAAAGGTAGAGGAATAAATCAATGCAGCTTTCAAAGGGCTTGGAACCACCAGGTATAACTAGTTCTAGAAGATATGTCACCTACACATTTGTAGTTTTAGGATACTAATAAATGACAAATTCAACTCACTGCAACATGTCTCGATTGCTGTTTCAAGTACAAAACAAAACCGTCCAGTCATAACATGCTATGTGAGTTTGTGTAACATTTTTTTGTTTTGGTACAGTGTACCAGTATTCAGGAAGCATCGGACCATTAATTTAGTTCATGCTAGTTTAAAAATAATTAGCTGTAGTCATTATAAATGCCATTATACATTTGGAATATATTGTGATGTTGAATTATGCCTTTATTCAGCACTAAGTACAACCCTCAGGCATTTTAATGTCCTGCTTTTTATTTTTTATTTTTTTACCAGCATTGCTTCCTTTCGTAAAGTGCTGTATGTTGTTTTTACTTTTATTCACAATTTGTTTTTGTTCATAATGCTGGCATCATGAATCTGTGTTCTCACAATATTGTTTATGTAATTAGAACATTACTACAAATTTTATTGCTAGTTTGTAATAATGCTAGTGTGTGAGTAAGTTGTTAATAGTTTTTTTGAAAAAATGGGTTTCTCAGAGAGTGGAATTGCATTACATATGATAGTAGAGTGTTAATTAATCACAATGCATCATCATTGCAGTATTATGATGTCTTGATGCATCGTTACTAGACCTGGATGATATTTTGATATTTATCATTATGTATTACGTTTTTTAAAGCATAATATGGTCAGTTCTTAAAGAATCCACTGCATGTTTCATTACTTAGATAGCATAATTACTCTCGTTTAGCTGGATACAGTGCAGAGTCCTGATTATAAAAATGAACTGTACTGTTTTTCATAGTCTTTTTATTTGTTCAATCTTATTAGATTAGAATAACATATAGTGTCATATCCTGTGTCATGAAGTTACTTGGAAGTATTGCAGTACTGTAGTTTTGATATCATCTGCCCCTGGTTATAACTTTTAACATAGAAGCTGTCACCGAATTTAATTACTTCTAGTAGCCTCTCTCTTCTCTCTGTCTCTCTTCTTTTTTGTCTCACACCTTTGTTTTGTAAGTGGTTGGCTCATGGTGAATTCTTGGTATGGTGTCGAGGCCATCTGTTGGTTCCAGTCTGAATTAGTATGGTGAGATTACTTGCAGTTGCCAGAGTTCAGTACGAGGCCAGTGGCATGCAGATCTTGGGAAAGACAGAAAAAACTGAGTGCTACTTCAAATCTTGACCTTGAGTAGGAAATCACTGATTCGTTCTTAGTTTTTTGGCTCAAGCGGTGGTGCTACGGTTCTGTGACAGTTAATGAAATACGGTGCTTTCTTTTTGCTCCTTAGAAGGATTAGAAATATGTAATAACCACACGATGAGTGAGCAAGTATGATAGTTTGAGATTTCGATGCTTTGGCGGTTGCCCACATCAAAGTGACTAGTAGTGTGTGAAACAGACCTGCATGAGTCATCATCTTCATCTAATTTGTGAGGAAGAGCATTAGCATGTTACTGTAAAAAAGAGATCATGACAAAAAAGAGGAAAAAATATACAGATATTTTTTATTTTCAATAAGAATTTAGTCACTTTTTGCCATAGTATTTGGCCTCATTCTTTAATTGTTTTGTTAAAACGCTGCACAAAATGCCCCCCTCCCAGTGTTAGTGGTATCGTGTGAGTGCGGGAGTCCTAGCTTGTGGGAGGAACTGGAGAAGACTAAAGTGAACAGTAAAAATAAAGAAAAAATCTTTGACACAAATTTGCTTTTAAGCAGTTTTTTGTCATGCATAATTAGTGGAATAGGAAGATGCTGCACTAGACTGCAGCATGAAATATGTCGGCGCTGTGCAAATTCCACAACTGCAGATCAGTTTGTGTACGCTTCGCTAAGCTGTTCAGCTAGTTATCTGAGTAACTCCAGCAAACTTCATTTTCTCTACCTTCATGTATCCTTAATCTCAAAACTTGATTTGGTAAACTTATTTAGCCAACTAATGACTAGAAGGTTTAATGTTAAATAAAAGTGGTTAAAAATTTAGACTGGAAAATATATCATTATTGCAGTTTTGCCTTTTGCATAACTGATACTCTTACCAATAAGATTTCTCCCTTTCCCCCTCAGCTCACGGTGAGCATTAAGGGAAGCACTTGCGGCTGATTTGGGATCAGGCCAACAAGTCTGCTGTAAATGTCTCTCTTGGCACCGGCACCAGCTAAACTTCAGTTTCTTGCTGATTAAACCATCTGCCACAACACAGGTTTTCATGTATGTGCACTCGCATGATAATACACTCTGACTCTGCTAGAGGTGGGTACTCAAGGGAGAGAATAAAAGTGTACACACAGCACCCACGCACTTCCACCTCATGGAACACACACCTGTGCATGTATGTGTGTTGCTCTTGTTAGAGTGGGCTATAGCAGAGGGGTGCAGTCAATGGTGTAGTCAACGTTCCCTGCCTGATAGACTAGAGCTGTACATTGTTTATTCTATATAGACATTCTCGAAATGTTAGGTTTTGCATTACTGATCTTGCAGTATGCAAATGAGCTCTTTTACCAATCACATTTTTGGTGAATGTTTGGATGAAGTTATATGTATGTCCACGTCCCAACAAACTACATAGCACTGTAAACACAGTGTGGTGACTTTTCCTTATTGTGCAACCTTTTTAACAGACCACCCTTGTTGCAAATGACATTAAATCTAGAAGGTGTTAACACGCTACAGTGCAGGAGACTTTACTGCCAATATGCAGATAAACACATAGCTGTGACCCCTCATGCACCCATTGTGTGGTCACACACTTGGTGCGCTTGCTGATTCTCAGAAAGCTGCAGAGACACAGGAAGGTAGCGGAGTGTGTTCATAGGTGTGGGTGTGTGTGGGAGTGTGTAGAGTTCTATATATGTGTATGTCTGTGTAGGGGTGGGTGTATTTCGTTTTGACTGTATTGATCAAGGGTAAATATTTATCAGGCTTTTGTAATTCTTTAGTGTTAAGGAAATTTAGCAGTAAGCATGGATGCATATTTTACTTGCACATACATGCAGGCGGGCATGCAGTGTGCTTACACACACACACACACATGCAGTAAGCGAAGACAAGTCTCTGAGATGCAGGAAGTAAAGGCTGAGACTGTTAAGGGTAGAGTGTGGTTAAACTGTGCTATTTTTCTTGTTTTCTTGTTCTTTTTTTATCATTTATTGGTTAATTGACTGTTAATTAACATTTGTCCTTTCTCCACATACACACATGAGTCATGGGGTTTGACTTTCAGGGTTCATTGGAGTTACCGAGAGTTCATCTAGTGAGCAGCGCCCCTCTCCCGTTAAGAGATAGAAATTGAAATCTAGGTGTTTTTTGTTAAAAACTGTTCCTTGAAAACACAGTTGTAGACCGCTAAACACAAAACCCTACAAAACTCACTCATAGTGAAAACTGTGGTTTCGTTACACCTCTGAAGTTTATAACTGCCAGCACTGTCAGTTGAATGAACACTTGCTATACAATCTGAAGGAACAGCTTACAAAAGACAGCTTTTTTGAGGTTTGTTCAGTTGAAGAGGTCCGCTAAGGTGTCTAATACTACTTGTACACTCAATGTTCATTGTGTAAGGATGATGTTGTAACTGTTATTCTGTTTACTTTAAAACCACTGAAGCGAAGACCCCTTTACAAAATAAAATTATATACTCTGTTTTACTGTTGAGTTCCGTGGAGTTAAATTTGAAATCTCGAATTCTTCTCAAATTTGATTTTCATTGTTTCATTGTTGCTGCAAGGGGCTTTGGTGGTTTGTCATATATAAGCAGTTCAATTGCTTGGAAATTGACCATAATATCCCATGCACTGTTTATTTCAGATTAGCAGATAAAGTTTATTCTAATAATAGTGTTTTTAAAAGTGATTTTAGTAATTGAGGTTGTTTTAAAAGAGATAGTGGTTTTGTGATGAGGCCACGCAGGCCTAACAGTTAAATCTTTCGAGATATTAAACATTCAGGTGTTTGTGTGTGTGTGGAAGAGGTGTGTGTTTTTTAAGGTTTAGTTTTCTCTACTCAGCTCCTTTGTGGTTTTAATTTAAGCTGCTCACATACGCTCCCACACAGAAGTGAAACGTTTGTGGTCAGGAGCGTGTATGTGTGTGCGCGCGCCTATATTTATGTGATTGGTAGTGAGATTTTTAGATCTCTGCACCTTAACCAGACACCAGTTTCATTTCTCTCTCACACACACACACACACACACACACACATAGCCACATGTGTATTGGATGGTGAAAGTTTGACTTGTTGAGGACAAAGATGGTGTAACTAGATGACAATCTCTGCAGGACTAGGTCAGCCGAATTATTTAAGATGATTCATTACCTCTTATACAAGCTTTGTAATTCTTAATATCTTATTGGTTAAAAATATTGTTTTATGTCTATTTTATGTGGTTTTAATTTTATATATTGCCTTCATTTATTGTGTGTTTTTTTTAATCAGAAAGCTGAATTAACCTCTTTTCTTTCTCATATTCTTTCAGGCAGTGTATAGCAGGAGGTTTCTTAAGAAGAACTGGATGGCTTCTATGACCACAAGAGGCTAATCTCAGCACAGAGGCTCAGGCATCTTTAACGGATTCAGCTAGGGCTATCACGAAGTGGCAGAAGGGCAGAAACCCCTGTGACACAGAAGCCAAGTGATTTTGCCCAGCCAAATGGTTGTTTTGTGGAAATAAGTCACAGTTCTGCCGAATCTTTCTCTCTGTCCACCTTCTGATGCGGAGGTCATGGAGACTCAGTTTGGTTCGGGTTGAACTATCGCTGGGGTCCCACCCCTTCCTTTCTTCTCCTGTCTCTTCCCCTCCACTTGCTCTCTGAGGGAGGGGTAGGGGTAGCTTTTTTAGCTGCCTGGAGGAAACAGCCACAACTGTCGCAGCCTGAGACAACAGTACAGCCAACAGAAAACTCTTTATACACATATACTGATGAAGTCGTGCCAGACCCTGAAGGAAGAGGTATCTGACCTAGAAGCCATGTCACAGGATGAGGGGCAGAGGGCTCGTCCCACACAGGCATACTACCATCACACCTCACCACCAGACGGCGACATGTCTGCAAAGCTCTACAGACAGGAAGCCGGGGGAAAGCCGTACTCGGTGCTGGTTGATAGCAAGTTGGCTGCCAAAACAGAACTGCAGACGACCTCAGACCCAGATACAAGCAACATCCCCATTCAGCAGTACTACAAAGAAGGTTCTGGAGTACCTGGGAGCGAAGTTACCAAACGAGGCACAAATGAAGGAACATCCGAAGACACAGAGGATGAGGATGGAGGCCAGGAGGAGGAAGAGGAGGAGTTTAAACGTGCGCAAATCATTGTGGAGGTGAACCTGAACAATCAGACCTTGCATGTCTCTAAAGGAGAAAAGAGTAGCCTGGCAAACCCTGCAGGAGAGGGAAAAAGCAACAGTGAAGAGGAAGGACAGGAGGAAGAGGAGGAAGAAGAAGAGGAGGATGAGGAGGATGAGGAGGAATATGACAGCATAGAAGAAGAGAGCTCAGAGGAGGAGGATGAAGATGAAGAGGAAGAGAACGGAAGCCGAACCCTGAGACTCAAGAGGCCGCGGAGAGGCCGAGTCAGTGCCAGGCCATGTAGAAAGACCCGCCGTGTAACTGCAGCAACTGTCACTCTAGCAACAGCTGCAAGCGCCGGCATGATGACCAGAGGGCAGAGAAAGAGCGCAGAACTCCCGCCTCAAAAGCGCAGGTCCGGCCGCGATGGCAAGAGCTCCACTCAGTCGTCCGCCTCAGGTGGTGGCACCAAGGGAGAGGGCGAAGAGCGTGAGACACTGACCTGTGAGAAATGTCCACGAGTGTTCAACACCCGCTGGTACTTGGAGAAGCATATGAACGTCACACACAGACGCATGCAGATCTGCGACAAGTGCGGGAAAAAGTTTGTACTGGAAAGCGAGCTGGCGCTGCACCAACAGACGGACTGTGAGAAGAATATTCAGGTAAGTGGAGCACATCATATACCATATCAACAATCGATACAAAATATTTCCATAAAAATGACATGAGTATTTTTTGTATTTTGTGGTTTATTTTGCCTCATAATTTAGTTCTCAGACTTTTTCTTCACATTTGCATTATTATCATTCCATAAATTCATAGTCAAACAGATGTATGTTGTGCATGTGCCAATATGGCTCTGGGTGACCCCTAAAAGGCCCAATATAAAAGGCCCTTGATATAGATCAGAAGTGAACTGCTGTTAAGTACTAGATGACACAATCTTGAAAAATGTTGCATTTTAATATAATTTAATTGCCATTGCTGAAATTGTAATCATTTTTGTTTAATTTTACTTTACTCTAAAGCATTTTAGCTGGTTGAAGTTGTAATAATGAAATGTACCAGTAATGAATGATCAGATTTGAAACTTTTCTCCCAGCAGAGGGAGACAGTGTCAACCGTGGGAAACTGAGTATATAGCAATCAGTAGACATTCAGTCATTTTCTTTCAAGGGCTTGAGACTTATATCATTGATTAGGATGGACAAATATATATTGAAAACTACAATTAATATTTTCAATTGCATTTCTAAAATATTTTTGTGTGTCTGTGTTCTGTTTTATTATGTTCCCCAGTGTGTGTCATGTAATAAATCCTTTAAGAAGCTATGGTCACTTCATGAACACATTAAGATTGTGCATGGCTTTGCAGAGAAGAAATTTGCCTGTGAGATCTGTGAGAAGAAGTTTTACACAATGGCCCATGTCCGCAAGCACATGGTTGGTGAGTAACTGCACACAGTTTTTCCAGAAAAAATATTTTCAATAGATGTCCAATACAGTAAAAAAGTCTGCATTTAAAATGGGTTAGATTTGTGTTTTTGTTTTCACAATATTACTAACTACTAGGGATGAGCGAGTACAGCATTATCCGTATCTGTATCTGTAAAACAGATGAATTATCTGTATCTGTATCTGTACTCGGAAGGGTCAAGGCCTATCCCGGAAGTGGGCGGGATTTATACAGGAAGTGGGTCGGGTTGTCTTGAAATGGGCGGGACTTTAACCTGTATGTTATTTTAAGCATGCAATGGATATGTATTGATCAGAAATTGTTATATTTATTGCTGATTAGAA